>WYDF02055617.1:0-11941 GCA_009867245.2 Adranes taylori
TAATCGAGGGAAAAGTCGAGGGGAAAAGATCGGTCGGTCGGAAACAGAATTCGTGGTTGAAGGATCTGCGCAGATGGTTCGGAAGAACCTCAACAGAAATTTTCAGAGCAGCGGTTTCGCGTACAATGATAGCCAATTGGATCGCCAACCTCCATAGGGAGATGGTGTCATAAGAAGAAGACTAATGATTCGGATATAGGCCGCTCCCCCTCCTGATTTTTTATACCCCGCTCTTATATTGACACGCACCGCTTGTGTATAACAATTCGTATTCATTGTTTGAATTATTTATTGATTTATTATTTGCTAACCGCCATTAATGCGCTATTGTTTAATTTGACATTTGATTAATTGACATTTAATTTTGTATTTCTTTCGTTGTTTATATTTTGAAGACCAATAGAAGTATTTTGCACAATCGTTCATTGTGTTTTACTAATTAGCAGTAAGTTTGTTTCAGCTGCCAGCAAGATCACGAACGCCTGGACTACTCACGTACTCATAGTTACCCGTACCCTCAGTAAGTCCTCTAAGGACCGGGGGATCAGTTCCAGCGTGTGGTCTCACGTTAAACTGACCTGGCGGCTGAAAATCATTCTGGAAGTGTGTTGTTTTTGATGAACCCTGTATAGAATTTGGGATACCTATTTATAAGATTGATTTCCTTTTTAGTTAATACAGAAAAATAAGGTCAAATTCAAACTCCGCACCGGGTACCACCAGGCCTTGCTATGCCACCGCTCATAAGATTACTATGATGTACCGTACGATAAAATATAGCATTTATGACAACTAGTTGTGTAAAGTCTCCTTTTTACTAAGTTTATAACCCTACTCATTCCAAGTAATTGAAATGGGGCGCATCTGTGCCAAAACATATTTACTGTCCCATTACTTACAGTTTCAACTATACCATCGGTTTATTCGATATGACATAGATGCTATCATCTTTCGATATGCTTTTATAATGATTTATAAAGAAATACATGTATAAATAATTAGTTCATTATGAGTGACTATAGAAATATTTTTATTTTTCTAATAAATATAATTAGATGATAATAGTATCAAGTTCATTTGATTAAATTTACTCTAGAGCAATTTATTCCAGAAATTTGCTTTCTCAGTCTGTATTTAACTTTATATAATATTGTAACGTGGAGATTTGTCCACGTTGCTAGGTCGGTTGAAGTAACAGCATTGAGCATTAGGTACCCACAAATATGGTAAATACGTTAAAATAATTAGATACCAAAAAAGGGTTAGCATTGTAAATAAGACTTTAAATAAGGGAACAGTTATATGGTAACTTAATGTAGATCTATTTTATGATCAAAGTACGAAGATAAATATTAGTTATTGATTACATTCTATGCTAATTATTTACATCATAAACAAATCAATTGTACGTAGAAGTTATGCATGAGAAGAGAGTCCATGGATCGATGTCAAACAGGTGTTATAGAACATATTCTAGAATGCGCTAATGAGATACAAATTAATCAGGCTGAAAAATATGCATATCCGATTTCAGACAGGGGACCTGAGATGTATAAAAAACGGTTTATCCACAGCAGTAAGGGATATTCATTATGGGCTCCCGCCGGAGGTCCTAATGTCCAACTAAGTAGCGAAATAATAATCCGGAATAAAATAATATTTGAATAATAATTAAATAAAAAAAGTCAGGTTTAATTAAAGTGTGATCATAAAATGATTAAGTAGTTTATTATGCATTCGTCTAATGTAACGCGATACTTAGCAGTAATATTTTTGGGAATAATTCAAATAAATTAACCTGAATATAATATTGATGAATAGTGTAAAGTCGAGTGTAATTAGTAACATGTTTGTTGATCAAGGTAAAGCCAAAAGAAATACAAATAATTAAAACATCTAAGGTGTCGTGGACCATTACAATTAAATTATATGAAAAAAACTGTCAACTTCATCCACGTTTATTTAAAAATTCGTATTAGCGAGCGTTTTCTGGAACTAGTATTTTCATCGCTGAATCCGCTCAAGTCATCTATTTTTAGTGTCCCAGTTGGTGTTATTTTTGATTGTATGTTGGTATAAGCTTTGTAACCAACTCAACGCATTTACGAGCCCATTGCCAGGCGATCTGGGGCCATATAAATATTGTTATTGAATTTGAAAAAGATTTGCTTAAAACACATTTAATAGTTCAATAATAGTAATTCTTGTATTACAATCTATATTGTTATCCGAAAGTTTTTGTTCAACAATTAATAAGGAGTCAATTACGGGGACTGTATAAATTAGTGACATTAAAGGAAACAAGTAGGAATTCAGAAGGGAGAGTTATTTTTTTCACTGAGGAGATAAACTCTGAAGTGTTCAAAATGCTGTGTTCGAAGTTGAAATTTATGTGGCTTTTTAACCATCGGTCAAGAAAAATTGAAGATTTATGGATATGAATTAGTATAGCTAATAACTGGTCTAATAGGAAAATTATTCCCTTTATGAATTTTACAGATACCATACAATCTTGAAATTGAAGCATTCATACTTAGCATCTGAAATTCTTTATATAGATTTTGGTCTTTAAATTCATGTGTCATGGACTTAAATAATTTTATGAACTGTTGAATATGTGTATTATTGCAACTTATGAAGTTATTCTCGTCCTGGAAATCCATGACTTTTGCGTTATAATTCTGTCTGGACAAAATCACAATGCAATTTCCTTTATCTGCTTTGCTAATGACCAATTCATTATATTTGGTTTTGGATAGTATTTGTTTAATTAAAATATTGGAGGATGAATGTGTTCTTTTTTGTGTTGTATTTATTAAATATATTTAAGTTACATTCCCTGACAAAATCTGCATTGTTTGAATTAAAATTACTTATTAAGTTTTCGGTGAAAACGCTAATACAAATTTAAAAATAAACGTGGATGAAGGCGACAATTTTTTTCATATATTTTAAATACAAATAAGTAATTAAGATAATGGTGCATGACTATAAAAGAATAAATAAAGAGTTTGTGTACAGCGGCAAAATCTGTAAGTACATAGTTTAACATTTCTTTGATGTAACTGTACAAAACATAAAGTTACTTTTATTCAAGTGTTGATTTATTTTATTATCTGCAAAGCGTAGATTTTTTTTTTATTTCCTCTATTCAATGAATGGCCATGTCATTTGATTAGAGGCAAACATTATTACACAACCATTACAATTTAGTTAAGTTGAATAACTGTTTTATTTCTGCTGTCTGCATTATTAAGGCTTGCGTTAAGCATTGCCATTACCAACTCAGCCACGAAAGGCACAATTAAATCTAAACGGCGCGTCCAACTTAGCGATCATCCGGCCTAGTGTTTTATTCTAAACTAAGTGGGACTAATTGTGGCTAATTAATAACTTTGCTAGAAGTAGCTAAACTAAAATGCTTTCTTATAAAATATCGAAGGTGTCAGGTACCTTTAATTGTGAGCAGGGGATTGCTACGCTCGGAGAGAACAACCCTGCGCTCGAAAAAATACGCGACAATATGAGCTAAAGTTGATTATTTAGGTGTGATTAAAAATGCCATTTAAAAAATATTGCACCTCCTACGCAATTTTCAAAAAAAAAATCTCTATATGTGTTAATAAACTTTAATTTACTTAAAAGCAACACAATAATTTTTGCACATTTTTGATATAATCTACGCGCCGTTCAACTTAATTAAAATAAAAATTGATGTAGATGGTTTTCTTTGAAATGATGCAATAATATTCGTTAAGTCACTTTTGACAAAATAAGTATATAAAAATGAGTTTGATGTTTATTTTATTTACGTGAGTTTGGTTTCAGAATTTATCAAAGCAAATTATTTTATTGTGAATAGATTACGTTGGAATCACGATGTGTTTTAATTAATTCCGTTCTCATCGTATTTAATTATGACTTATTTAAATTAAATTTTAAATCACTCCAAGACAATAATTATTATTTAATGGTCAATTTTATATGTGTCTGAAATTTTTAACTCACAAATATCCTGTTATTCATTTTAACTACGCCCTAAATAAATTCCCGGTTGAATTGAGTGCGTTTTGACGAAAGTAGAAATTATTTATCCTGTCAAAGCTAACTCAATTCAATGTCACAAATTTCAACGTGACAATACAGGGTTTGTCCGGATAGTTATGTCAATATTTTTTTCCGGAAGCGGCTATACGTCGCAGCGCGCTCTGGAGGGTGGAGATAAATGAAGAGGAATGTCAAAGAACGAGCGTAAACTCAGGTAGTCTCGCCTCCGCGTAGCTGTAGAGTTCAGACAGGAATTTCCGTTCGGTAACCCGCGCAAGTTAGATGCAGCGTTCGGTAGAACAACAGAGAGTGATCAAGTTTTACGTTAAACTTGGCACCGCAGCGGTAAGTGTTACAATGATTAATACGGCTTTTGCCAATGATTGCCTTTAGAATCAAAAAGTCTACCGCTGATACAAGGCTCTTGTTTAAGGCTGTGTGGAGGTGAGCAATGAATCCTGCCCTGGACGGCCATTAACGACCAGCACCTATAAAAACGTGACGGGAGATCTTTTGAACTCAGACCTTCATTTAAATGTTTGTTTAGTGGCAAACATATTACGTACTCCAAATGCTATCGTTCACAAAATTGTGAGGAACAATTTGTGGATGCGGAAAGTGTGCGCGAAGCTGGTGCCCAAATTGTAAACGAACGACCAAAAATCGCGCAGAGTTGAAACGTTCCAGGAGATTTTGGACCTGTGTGAAAAAGCCCCCACTTTTTAGACAATGTGATTACAGGAGATGAGCCCTGTGTGTTCGAGTACGATCTCAAGACAAAGAGGCAAAACCGAGTGGCACACATCAGAGTCCCCTCGCCCCAAGAAGGCCAGAATGAGCAAATCAAAAGTCAAGACCATAGTCATTGTGTTTTTCGCCATCAGGCTTGTCCACCACGAGTATGTACCCCGGGTAGATCCGGTACCAAAAATTCTACGTGGAAGTTCTCAAGAGACTCAAACGCAGGGGCTAACGCGTCCGCCCGACATCGCGAAAGATTGGAAACTGCATCAGGACAATCCGCCAGCAAACATATCCTCTGTTCCTGGTCAATGTTGGTGTGCTAAGGGGTCCCCAGACTCCTGCAGTCCTGACGTAGCTCCACCGGTCTTCTTTTTGGTTCCCACTCTTGTACAGCTCATAAAAGGTCAACGTTTCGCCGTAACTTTGAAATAGTGGAACAATTTGAATATTTGGGCTCAATGTTCCATAAGTCCGGCTTTTGCGAATTTAAAATAAGATGAATTAAAATTGCGCGCTCGGCCATGATAAACCTAACAAAAATTTTTCAAAATCAAAATGTCAATAGGAAAACGAAGGCAAGCCTTGTAAACGCCTTAGTTTTCCCGTTTTTTTCGCACGCTTCAGAGATTTGGCTAGTCCGTACCAACGACAGGAGAAGATTAGATGCGTTTGAAATATGGGTATGGCACAGTATATTGTGAGTTCCCCGGACGGCTAGGAGATCAAATGTTTCCATTTTAAATCAGGTCAAATAAGTACAAAAATTGTCATTGATGATATATGCGTGAACTTTGAAAATTTCGGACACATCTCTCGACACAACAGCATGGAAAAATTTGTTGTTTGGGGGAAAACCAGAAGGGAAAAGGAAACGGAACCGATCCTCAACTAGGTGGAGCGATCAAGTTGCGCGCCAAGCGGACGATCGACAGACCTGGAAATCAACTGTTAAATAAATAATACAGAGATTAGAAAATCGCCCTATTCAACGTCAACATCCACCGTAGTCACCACACGTCAGTCACGACGTTGCACGAAGAAAAGAGGAATAGACAGATTATAGAAATTATATCACAACTTACAGTATCAGATGTCACATCTGGTTTGGAGGTTGAAAATATAGATGCAAAGTACTAGATGCAACTACTAGATGAAAATATAGTACTAGATGTACTAGATGAAAATATAGATGCAACTTACTTTAACAATGTCAGTGGCTGCATAATAATTTTCGGATGGTATGGAACCATTCGCTGTAGATTTTTGATAAGTTGGCGGTGGTCTTGATGAAGGCGGTGGCGGTGGAGTTAAATTGTAAAAAGACGGCGAACTAAACTTAAGTTCTTCCGGAAAACAACCATTGGCTCCAGTGTAGTCTGAAAGAAAGAAATAATAAACTATAATTTATTGAATATAGTTTGATGCATTAGTTTAAAAATTGTATCTAAATGAAAATATTCTTATACATTTTGTTAAGTAATTTAGAATTGAAATAAACATTTATCACGAGATTTCCAGTAACATATTAATTATCAATAATATTAGTACAATAGAATTTTCCTTATATTTTCTAAAATATAAGGAGTAATCTAAATATCTAAAAATTAGTACCAGCTTTTTTGATACGTACTTGTCAGCTGCCAAATTTGTAATGTCCATAAAGACTTGTACTATTTTTCAATGGTTAAAAGAGGAAACGTCCTGAATATATAATCTCAAACAAGGTTATCAACAACTTGGATGAGAGTTTTACAAAATTTGTGCACAAGCACGAAATAGCGGCTGCAGAGTTATTTTTAGAAAATGTTGCAAAAAAGTGTTAATGGTCAAAGACCCTCATTTACCGCAAACCGCAAAAGTAGTATTAATTGGGATATTTTCTTTAATTTTCTTAAGTTTGCAATTAAGTAATTAAACGATAATTAGTTCTTCGAAATCTATCAGCACCAGACATTAGTTAACTTAATATGGGTAAAGTTTGTCGGCCGTTTTTCCTTTGAGATTTCTTCGCGCTACATAAAGAGATGTTAAAAATGCTGCAGATTTTCAAGATGGATGGTCATAAATTAAAGGAAAAAAAGACATTAATGTACAAATTCATCCAAATGGTTTAATATTTCCCTACACCTGCATCTGTTTCGTTCTCAATGTAAATGATTCGTCGCAAGTTTTTAAGCACTTATTCACACATATACGCTGACAAAAATAAAATTATATATGTATGTATATTCTAGCGAATTTTTAAGTGAAATTTCCTTATCTCATAACAGTCTTTTTCAATGGCTTCCTAATTGCCTCCACGGAACTTTGTATTCGTTATTTCCAACCTTCAATTTTTATTGCCTAAACGAAATTTCTTATTTATTTTGAAACAGCGTTGTTAGTTCGAACTCTTGTTCATGTAGAGTTACCACCACCCTTTCAATACATAAGGAGTGTATGCACGCCAAGAATTCGATACAAGAGGACCATGCAGCCTAACATCATCTGGACGCAGCTTGAAATTTGTGTATTGCATTACTGGGCGAGCTAATTCGCGCAGTTTGTGGGCATAATTAACAGTGCCCATACTCGCAGTCTTAAGTATGGTTTGCTTAAAGTAGCGTAACAGTTAAGAGCAATATAATCAGTAAAAAGTATTGTCAAATAGAATCAAAATAAAAATCATCATCAAACCTCTAAACTTCAAAAGATAAGAATTACAAAACACATCTGCATCTTCCGATTTTCTTATAATTTATTTTTCATATCTTTTTCCCGCATCTACATTTTTTTCATATATCCCCTTACCCACTGACCCTGCTTTTGATGAGGAAAAGAGGAGACCGCCGCCAGAGAAAGTTAGAGTAACAGCGTCGAGCATACCGAGCCTACGAGAATGTCCACGAAACGCCTCCCAAAAGATCTTTCAAACTACGCTGACTACAGACATCGCGGTATTTAGTAAACGTACCTATGCCAAATTCATCGCAAAATTAATTAGAATATCCGTCAACACCATCCGGTACGTCAATCATACCAACACTTTCAGGCGACCTCCCATTGACGCCAATCTCGGCCAAAGGATGGCTCAATACCGTAACACGCGAAAACCATCACCGCCGCCTCTACCGTTAATATTTCGGCGACAGCATCTAAAGATCTGCACACTCCTTTCTCTTCACTCGACACCGCATTCAAGAAGTTAGATTCAACGCTCTGCCTGGACAAATACTTTATCATCATTAACAGCAAACCAGCGCCATCCAGTCTAATTCGATCAGCACCATCATCAATTCATCCGAAATTTCAGAAGAAAAATGTTAACGATTAACATTCCATATATAGTTCGTTATTATTTTAATTTTGCTTTTTTTTATGGAATTGGTCATCCTAACTACCTTTTTTCCATTATAATAACTTCAAGCAATATGTAAGTCATTTTAACGATCTCAAGTAGAATAATATAATTTATATATACGACAGAAAATAAAAACCGTTTAATATATGAGGCAAGCATACAGGAAAAGATAATGCTTGTTGCCCCGCAAGCATAAATTTCTCTGCAGATTTGCATGGCCAGTGTGGTAAGGAAGTAAACGTGATGCAGTTAGATATCGATGTTGCTAAAACGACAGTTGTAAAAGAACTATCGGAAAAATTCAAACGGCTCCATAGGGAAAAATCAATGAATGGTCAATTTTATGACATCAATGTCGACATAGAGTTTTCACCACATTTAACAGTTGGCTTTTTAAGATCTGATGATGTGCAGTCTGAAACCGAGACGAACTGTTGAAGGCTCAGCCAGAAACTATGAATTCATATCCTTTCTGCATGCTTAATTTACGCTTAAACTAAATACATCCAATGCCATAACACCGCTTTAAAAGTTTCCTACTTCTACCGACGTTACGCTTATAGTATATGGAAACAAACAGCAGTTGGAACGAACGTCGTTAAGAATGTTGCGGAGACATTGTTTGTGCTACTGTTACCCTCCGTGGTAACAGTATTTTAGTTAAGGCACAAGAAAAGTTTTTCTAAATGTATTTGTATATAAAAAATGTATAAGATCATACCGACTTGACAGGCCAAGACTAAAGAATTAGTAAGTCAGATGTAAAAGGCCGTAATCATGAGCACCTTGAAGTCGACAATGACGGGATGACTTATTGTTTAGGGAGTCGTTAGTGTGACATCTACCGAGTTTTTTTGGATGTGGATTTCATAAAGCGGAAAATAGAAACTGCGACCCAAAGTGTAAACAATAAGGAATAAATACAGGGATTCATGGTAAACGAACTTTTCCAGGAAAAGAACTTTTGCTGAACTTTGTTTTAAACAATGTTCAGGAAATGTTCTTTTAATTGCAAATCGTATCACTTTATTAAACAATTCTTCTAAAATTAAAATAATTTTTTTCAAAAAATAGCATTTTATTATTTACCCAAGCATGTAGATACTTTTGTTGAATAATAATGAATAAATGAAAGAGCAATAAATAAAATTCTTAAGATTTAAAATTTAGTTTCATAAAGACTCTACTACGATATTTGCGCGGTTAGTTTTGTCCATGACAGCATATTAGGATGGGTATGTAGTTGAGAAATAAATTTCGGGATTATGTATCCAAAACACTAAACAAAGGCAGACACACCGCTCCTGGTTCAGAAGCTTTAACTCGTCGTATCCTCAGGCACATTCCTGGTGCGACCATATCTCTCCTAACCTAGATATTCAATAAATGTCTGTTATTGGGGCACTTCCCAATACATTGAAAACTGCCCAAACGGTCATGATTCCTAAACCTCGCAAAGACCCTAGACATGTTTCATCATATCGACCAATCACACTCCTTAACGTCTTACGAAAAACTTTTGAAAGAATATTCACATCTCGCCTACGAAACTTTCTAGAAATGAACAAAGTTCTCCCAGAGAACCAGTTTGGTCTTTGAGCATCAAGCTCTACTATGGACTCTCTTCTATAATTTCAAACAGATATTACACGAGCACTGAACAATGGCGCTCTGGCAGTGTTTCTAGATATCTCCCATGCTTTTGACTCTGTCTGGGAGGCCGGACTAATTTGGAAACACCATGAACTTCATATCCTTCATCCTAGTACACTGAGGATGGTCCAGTCATATCTATCCGACCGTACCAACTAAATTAAAATTGGAGACACTCTCTCCAGATCCATACAACTTCAAGCGGGTGTAACACAAGGGTCTGTCCCTGCCCCTCTTTTGTACATCACGTACTGCCAGGATCTCCAGCCCGCAACCACTCCAGATATCCATAGTGCTTTGTATGCTGATGACACAGCTTATTGAGCATGCTCACTAAAAGCAGAAACTGCAAACCATCATCTACAGTTATCTTTAGACAACTTTTCAAAATCAGCGCAAAAATGGCTCATCACCCCTAACCCGAGCAAAATCAAGCCATCTTCATTCAGTATCCCAACCATGTCAAAAGGAAACATCAAAACCGCGCCCACATCAAACTCTGACTCTCAAATGAACCCATTTCGTTAAAAGACGAAATCTGTCAACTAGGTGTCTGGTTTAGTAGAACATTTAACTGGAATTCCGACCTAAACTACACCCTTTCGAGGATACGCAAACGCGTGAACCTGATCTCCATACTCAGAGGACGTTTTAGAGGCTGTCATACAAAAACTCTACATCACACTTACAAAACCTATATTAGGCCACTTATAGACTATAGAGTTGTTCTATATTCTACTCGTTCTAACGCGCAAGCACACCAACTTACTATCTGTGAACGAAGAATACTTTGGAAAATTCACAGGTTATACTTCACAATTTCCGAGTGCCTAACTATATGAACTCTGCTCTGCTGAGCCTATCACAGATCGTCTAAAATCCCTACAGTCTAAATATCCAACTCGACGTGACACAGGAAACAACCCAATAGCCTACCAAAATCTTCGTTCTGATTGGAAAGCCAGACACCACCGTAGCCAACAGCCTCGCAGACCCTTCCCACCTCCGCCAGCTCGAATAATCCAAACCATGCAGGAACCTCCTGAGGATCTCCAAGATATCCTTGGATGAATCCCACTGTCCCTAAGATGATCCCTACTCCTATATTATAAAAAAACCAAAAGACAAAAAAAAATAATAAAAATAAAATAAAAAAAACAAAATATAAACAAAAAAAAGACAAAAACAATTACTCTACCACAACAACCTTAATTTTTATTTCAGGTCAACTAACACCGACTTGCGCAGCTAAGCAAGGACATAAATATACAAGAACACCAGCAAATCAGCTCATCCCACTAAACTAAACTTCCTTATCAGTTGACCATACTATGGCCAAGGTATTGCAGGTTCCCTTGACTGTAGAGCGAATGCTATAGCGTATATCTTATCTGCAAGCTATCAGCTTACCATAATTTCTAAAAATATTCCACTCAATACCAGTGCGAGGCTGAAGAGGATGATAAATCCTAAAGCCTCATTCAAACAAACTCTCCAATCTCCCAACAATATACAATACCAACAGGGAGTGGAGTTTTAGTTAGGGTAAAAATCCCACACTGTTGTATGCACGGGCATCCTTCGCCTTTTGAAGGTTTCTCCACTTCCTACGTAAAACAAAAAAAACATACGGGATTAACCCACCCGACTATAATGAGTTAGGAAAATATAATTTACGTCTTCACTATAAATAATTTGAAAATTCAGAATTAAATCAGGTCAACGACATTAAATAATAAAGCTCAATATTCTTTTTATTCAATACATCCATAAAAAGATAAACTCGCATGCGATAGATTCTAATTCCAATTCTCAAATAAATGAAATAATTGCCAATAAAAATTTAGCTGATCATTAGTTTCTTAATGTATCTTAGAAAAATTGGTAACGGGAATAACAATTAATTGTTTGAGAGTTTCAATCTAGTCCAATAAATATTAATATAGTTTAACTTACATGCGAGCTACATTGAAGTCGAACAACACTATTCTTTTGACATATTGGGGGAATAGATATCGTTGCAATGTCACAACCTTCATTAAGAAATTAATTATAATAGTTGTTCTTAATTAAGCAAGCTATCATCGAAAATTGCGAATCATATATGAGAGACCACAAAGGTAGAAAAAATTCCGATGAACATTTGGGTGGATGGCC
>WYDF02055628.1:0-11941 GCA_009867245.2 Adranes taylori
TTTGCGTCGTAAACTACAGTTTTTTCGTATCGGTTTGTTGGGTATCTTGCGTTGCTTGTGTATGTTAATATTTGGCTAGAGAAGTACTTCATCAACAATAGTGACCTCCCCCCGGATTCAGGCTGATTGAGAGGGAAGCGAACCCTTCTCAACAAGAGGAGGAAATTACTAAGGATTCTATGATTCTTAAGTTATCGAGTGTCTCTTCTTCCTTTACCCCTCACAGGAGAAAAATCTGTTCGAAAATGATTTCTTCTCTCCTTTCTGATTTTGTTTCATCTTCACCTCCTGGGGATGATATTCTGTTTTAATGAATTTAATGAAAATAGAGAATTTTGTGTTTAGCTTTTTAATTGAAATTATCTTCGATTTAATAAAATTTTTGTTAAGTGTTTATTTCCTTTTAGTTTAAAATTCATTAAACCATTGATAGATCTATTAGAATACCACCGCCCTCGTGATAAGAAAGAAATGAATTATAAAATTGTTCAGCGGACTGGTGGCTCTGTATCAGAATGTAAGCGCTGTGGACATATCCCTGTGTTCCCCAAACTTAATCCTTCTCTGTGAATGGAATACACTTTCAGATAATTTTGGAAGTGACCATTTCCCAATTGTTATTCAATTCTCTCCTCACTTCCTCTCAGACTCCTCGGACTTTTCCGATCCCCAGACTCGATTATAGAAAGACATGTTGGGAAGGTTTCAGAGAACGTTTGAATCAATTTGATATCCCTCAATCAGCTGATTATAACTAACAACAAAAACTAAATATTACGTACCATCTAGATCTATTTCTTTTTTGTAATAAACATATACTTATGCTAAAGTTACAAATAATTTAGGTAAAGAGCAAAAAAATACATTGAAACTGTGTGTTATCCGGATACGTGCCAATTGTTTTAATACTCACAAAATAACATATTGGACTAGTTCAAGCACTACGCAAAAACATCCACCGAAATAACAAAAATTAGTTTATCGATTTTACTTTGCGTTCATCATTATCGCTGATTGAATTATGTCTACCCACCAACCTCAATCGGTCAACATCAAATTTCGTTATTAGTATTGTTGTAGAATGTCATGTATCATTTGTTTATTAAGTTCATTAAGGCTTGCAAAGTTCATTACTTTATGAAAAAGAAAAAAAAATAGATTAACAAATAAAACTTATAATAACTAAGTTAATTAAAATGTGCAAATTAAAAATTATAAAATTATCAACTTTTGTAGATTAAATAAAAATTATTACAAATTTCGGACAATATAGTAAATTTCCCTATATTCTTGCAACTAAAAATGTTGAATTATTGAAAAAAATATTTCAGATGACAAACGGAATGTATATCAAATATTATTGCAGAAATTCTGAATTTTATATAAGACAAAAATAGAATAGGAAATAAAACTTGAAAAAAATATATAAATTAAAATGTTTAAATTAAAAATACTTAAATGATCAAGTTTTGTAGATTAAATAAAAATTATTACAAACTTCAGAGAATATAATACATTTTTCTATATTATTGGCATGCATATAAAATATTAATGCAGAATTTTTGTATTTTATACAAGAAAAACATACATTAACAAATAAAATTTTAAATTAATTAATTAATTAAAATGTGCACATTAAAAATACTAAAACGATCAATTTTTCTAAATTTACTAAACATTATTAAAAACTTCAGAGAATATAATAAAGCACTCTATATTGCAATTAAAAATGTTGAATTATTGAAATAAATATTTCAAATCACAAACACAGAACGCATATAAAATATGAATGCAGAATTTCTGTATTTAATACAAGAAAAAAAAAATAGATTAACAAATAAATCTTAATATGAATAATCTAATTATAATCTGGAAACCAAATTTCTATTTTTGTTAATTAAATAAAAATTGTTACAGGGAATATATTAAATTTCCCTATATTCGCAATTATAAGTGTTGAATTATTGAAAACATCTTTCAAATAACAAATAAAGAGTGCGAGTAAGATATTAATGCAAAATTTCTGTATTTTAAAGAAGAAAAAATAGAGTAACAAATATAACTTAAAATCAATAAATAAAATAAAATGTGCAAATTAAAAATACTAAAATGATCAAGTTTGTAGATTCATAAAAAAATGATTACATACTTCAGAGAATATAATAAATTTCGCTATATTATTGCAATTAAAAATGTTGAATTATTGAAAAAAATATTTCAAATTACAAACAAAGAAAGCACATAAAGTATTAATGTAGAATTTCTGTATTTTATAGAAGAAAAAAAAATAGATTAACAAACAATTTTAAATAAATTAATTAATTAAAATGTGCAAATTCAAAATACTAAAATTCTCGATTTTTTCTAGATTAAATAAAAATTATTACAAGCCTCAGAGAATATATAAATTTCCCTATAATATTGCAAGTTATTTGGCAAATAAGTTAAAAAATGTTGAATTATTGTTGAATTATTAAAGACAATATTTTATATGAGAAACAACGAATGCATCTAAAATATAAATGCAGAATTGTTATACTTTATGCAAGAAGTACAAATAAGTAACAAAAAATGAATTTATTTGAAAAAAATATTTCAAATTACAAACAAAAACGCATATAAAATATTAATGCATCATTTCTGTATTTTATACAAGAAGAAAAAATAAATTAGCAAATAAAAGTTAAAATATATAAATTTATTAAAATGTGCAATTTAAAAACACTAAAATTATCGTTTCTTGTAGATTAAATAAATATTGTTACAAACTTCAGAGAATATAATAAATTTCTTTAAATTATTGCGATTAAAACTGTTGCATTATTGAAAAAAATATTTCAAACGAGAAGCAAAGAATGTGTGTAAAATATTAATGCAGAATTTTCCTGTATTACACAAGGAAGACCTGTATTATAGGTTAACAAAAATAACTTAATTAAAATGTGCAAATTAAAAATATTAAAATTAATTTTTTATATTTTTAATTTGCTATTAAAATTTGCATAAAATATTAATGCAGAAATGCTGTATTTAGTACAAGAAAAAAATAGATTAACAAATAAAACTTAAAATAAATAAATTATTTAAATTATAATTTTTTGAATATTAAATAAAAATTATTACAAATTTTAGAGAATATAATAAATTTCCCGATATTAGTGGGATTAAAAATGTGGAATGATTGAAAAAATTATTTTTGATGAGAAACAAAGAATGTATATAAAATATTAATGCAGAATTTCTATATTTTATCCAAGAAAAAATAGATTAAAAAATATAACTTAAAATAAATTCAAATTATCAATTTTTGTAGGTTAAATCAAAATTATTACAAATTTCAGAGAATATAAAATATTTCCCTATATTATTGCAATTAGAAATGTAGAATTTTAAAAACAATATTTCAAGTGACAAAAAAAGAATGAATTTAAAATATTAAAGTAGAATTCCTGCATTTTTCGTATTTTTAATGTTTTATACAACACTATACCTTTTCATTCAAAAATATTAGTATAACATAAAATTTACAACATTGCTCGGATATAATAATCTACAAAAATTAAAATTAAAATAAAAATTTGCTGTCGCTAACCTAATTGCTCCACACTAAGCGAAGCCATGGCTGACAGTCATTCCGGTTCTATTGATGATCTTATACAGAACAAAATAAATTTTATCGCACTAAAGAGCTTTTACAATTGGGATGTTATAACTGTTAGAATTTAGCAGTTCTCAGATTTCGAAACAGCACAATGAAGTAAAGTAGACTTTCTGCTGTTGCAGACGTATCATCGGCCCGGCCCTATCATTATTTTCTGGTGCAGATCAGGATTCTGATGCAGTTTTGTATCTCTAAAAGGACATCACCGAACTTAGAGCCCAGTTTCTTTAAGATAAGGTATCTGCCTCTCGTTTGAATAAAATACGTCAATTACACTTTTCAGCAGTCGTAGCATTTTGTTACATAATGTAAGTTCTACAACATCCCATGTTTCTTCAGATGTTTTCTTCTCCTTACTCTTCTGTCTGTTAACATGTCTTTCACATCACAAGTACTATACAATTTCTGTGATAATTAGTGCACAAGATATGATTATTTTTTAAGAAATACCCCTATAAATTCCAAGTATCATGAAACTAAGAAGTCACTTAAGAATAGGAATACAGATATTGAATAAGTAACATTTCACAGTTCCATCAGCTTTAGTGATAAAAAATTACATCCTAACATAGCACTATTTGTTAGGATTATTGCACGGTTGACTCCTTCTTCAGAGCGAAATATAATAGGTCATAACTAAATTACTCTGAGAAAAAGCAAAAGTTCGCACTGAAGAGAAATTCATTTTAAACAGCGTACATGGTAAATATAATGAATTTTCGGTGTGCACAACCCGAAGCGTTCGCTATACATATAATAATTAGAAATATTGTGAAGACTTCGCCACTTTCTTATGGAACAATCCTTTTTGTTTCGAAAGATCTTTTAATGCACAGACAATACAGTGTTACAAAAAACAATTTAGTTTAAGAATAAGTTGGCCTTGACAAAATGTATTATATGAAATAACGAGAGTTTGGAACAATAAAACTTGAGGAAGAGAAATAAGGAGAAACCTCAATTTTAACAATGCGACCAATTAAATACACTAATAAAATTTTTTATAATAAAATATTTTTTAAAAACTGTTTAGTAACACCTTGTATATTTTTATGTTATTATAACTTCGTGCTTGAGGATGCATTTTAAACTGTACCGCAATGACTAGTAACCAATGCTGATACTCCTATCTTAATATGTGCATTAATCAAAAGAATATGAGATGCGGGAAACTGCTAGGAGCAAATATTTTACATTTTATGAGATCTATAAAATGATAGTTCTGCAACGTAATAAATGTTCTTGTCTCTTATTATTTACAATGTTAATGGTTTATTAAATAATTATTATACGAATTATTATACAGAGCTAAATATAGTAGGACATAAAGAAATTACTTTCAGAAAGAGCTAAATGTTTGTACACAAGAGAATTTATTTTAATGGCCAAAGCAAAGGACGAAATGTAAGACCAAAATACATCATAAAATTTCTTTAGAAATAATTTAAATAGAAAAACGTTTGAAATAAACTGCAGATAAGGAAATAAGACATAAAGCAATCAAAATTAATTGAATTTTAAATTAAATCTTAATATGAAGTATTATTCAATTCAAAAATACAATTCAAAAAATCAGAAAATAGTAGCAATTCTATTAATTCTTATGTGTTTACATAACTAAACACGAAAAACAAAAATAAAACTTTTATTCTTATCCACCATCTCAACATGTTCTTTGCAAGTCCCATTCTGTGCTAACATGTATCGCAGATATTTGTATCACCGTTTCTATTTTTTCTCCTTCAATTTCAAACTTCTCTTTTTTACTTTCCCTCTGACTTCTCTTGAACACCAACACTTTTGTCTTTTCCACATTCAGTTCTAACCCCTTCTTTTCCATGTGTCCTTTCACTCTCTTTAGCACATCCACCATTTCTTCCTTACCGCCTGCCAAACATATCATCCGCATAACTCATCGTCCATATCCTTTCATTCTCTATATTTACTCCCCCGGATTGTCCATTTGTTAGCACCCTGCCAAATCAGCCATGCAAATGTTAAACTGGTTTCCACTCATTGCACAACCTTGCCTTACGCCCTCTTTATTTCAAACCATTCTGAATCATTCTCTTCTATTCTCGCTCTAATTTTTGTTTCGTCATACATTTTTCTTATCCTCCCTATCAAACGTAGACTTTAGGTCAACAAACAATATAATTATATAATTTTATCTTTTCTCCTATCTCCTGATTAATTGTATGATTTATTATCATTATGTTGTCTGCCGCCCCTCTATTCTTAACTGTTTAGAGGGGCGGCAGACTCCAAGTTTTATCCAAGACACAAACCCTGTCTGTGTCTTGGATAAAACAGCCTTCTCTTTCATCTCTCTTTCCAGCCTTCTAGTAATACATCTGCGCAACAAATCGCTTACTTCATTATATTCTTTCTGGTCATTAAAGAAGACCATATTTCTTGATTTCGATCCCAGTTCGTCTGATATAGCATTTTTCTTTCTCTTCGTTTTGTTATTAAATTACCTTTTGCTGTCTTGTTTCTAAACTGTACCATTATCTGTGTTGTTTCTTTGTAATTACTTGTATGCTTTTGTGGTCTCTTCGTTCGGATCCAGTAGATGTTTTCTTTAACTTCTTCAGTCTTTACACCAGTATTGATATTTCTGATGATGAGTGTGTTATTATAGTTACCAACAATATGTTTTGAATTAAGTGAAGCAAGAATTTGTAACAAGGCATTCGTGATTTATAGGACAGTCTTTCACATGTAATTGATTTTTCCGCAGTTGCTGTAATATTATATCTGCAATATTGCTGTGTATTTCTATTGGTTTGAATAAATTCTAAACTCTTTAGCATAGAGTTTCTTCCTTGAAGTTAGCTTCTACATATCAATGGTTTCCAATATCTGTCGCTGACGTGCAGCATTGGGAGTTTAATCAAACATCATTCCTTAGTACTTGGTTTTCTATATATTTTTTTCTGACTTGTTCTCTGACTGTAGATGATGAAAGCCGAATTTTCCAGTAAAAGGTATATAGTTGTTAGATACTTCCGTCTAAAACAAAGTTTAGATGCTCGAAATTCATTTTTATTCGTTATCACGTAACATCAACTTCTCGCCTCCAGATGTTTCACTTGAACACCACCGCTAATTTCGCGACTGCTAACCTACCTGTTAACGAACTTTTGTATGAGTGTATCACATACAAATCCAAATATTCTAAAGCAGACAACAAATAAATGCCACTAGAAGCTATTAAAATAATTACGCGCCTAATCCCTTTTACTCTCTTAAATTAAATGATCTTTTATCGTATGTACATACATATAGGACCGTTACACAAACATATTAAATACTTTTCCGGTAACCCGTCCATAAATTTGTAAAAGCAAATGACAGAAATAAATAAATACAAAACGAGTGAATCATCTTTTTAAATAATTACAACCTTCAAAAAAGTACTTACCTTGACAACGTACCAAGTTTTATACCAAACAAATATTAAGAGGAATGGTGCAGATTACACTATTAAAATTATGAAAGATTTCCCATTATTTGCTCCCACTATTGTTTATAGATATGCCGACTGATATCGCACCAATGGCGGCTAACAAAATAAACAATAGCGATTCTAACATAAACAAAACAATAATCAACCGGTGCAAATGATACAGAACGAACATACGGTTATAATATAAATAAAACAGTAATAATGCGAAAAGCATGCACAAGCAGTTAATAATATAATGGGCGGAGAGTACAGACGGTGGGAAATCACGGAACAAATCACTATAGGTCAACATAATACCCCGTGAATGCAAGTTTGAGTTATTCAGTTCAATGAATGGAGCAGTAAGGCAAGGAGATCTTTATTAGTTACAATAACGCCCCGTGTACGAATGTGTTACTACCGCTTGAGCAACTAAAATTAACCCCATGAACGCAAGTTAGAATTATATGCTCCAGTGAATGAAACAGAAGAGAAGATTACTGTCAGTTATAATAACCCTCCGTGAACTTAAATACTAGTGGCGCCCGACAACTAAAACTAACCCCGTTAAACGCAGGTTAGTAGTATCTGCTCCAGTGAAGGAAACAGAAGAGGAGATAACTGTCAGTTAGATCAGTTACACACCGTGAACGCAAGTGTTACTGCTGCTGAGCAACTAAAACTAACCATGTTTACGCAAGTTAGTATTATATGCTCTAGTGAACAGGAAATTTCAACACGTTATAGAAAAAAGATGTTACTTAAAGTTAACAAAATATATAAACTTTAGTTTTCCAAATACTTACATAAAATGTTAAAGTTTTAAAATTTTTAAATCAACATGCAAACATGTGTTCTGATGAAGTGTTTTGGAACACTTTCATTATATTAAAATGTGGACACCAACACTGTGGCCTACTTAAATGTTGAAGAAACAAAGCCATTGAGACATATGAAATTCAATCAAGCAGTATATGGTATAGAAAATCGCTCACTAGATATGTTATTATTTCGGCGACTGTCACTTGGCTTGGCTTCACTGCTCTGCTGGCTGCTGCTACTTGTGGTCTTCGAGTTCGCAAGATCAGGAACTAAATTATTATACCAAAAACTATTTAGAGCCTTTGTCAACTTTTACTCTGCTATACTGAACTATGTGGAGCAACCACAAGAGATTTAGTACGTGACACGGTCTCTTCACACAATCGTATATAAATGTCGGTATTATCCCTACCCTACTTGATGACGTAACACATAATTCCACTAATAGCTACATTTCCACCACTTACAATAGCACTAGCAGCGCGCAGCAACGACGTGATATATTATAGTGTACCAGTGAATGGCACGAGCCATCTTATCAATACTTCTACACACACCCGCATCTAGCGTGTATAATTCGCAATATATATTATGAAACGTAGCGACAGTACATCTGTCTATGATTCATGTAATATATAGTAAGCAAGCATTACGCGAACCGCAAACTCTTTCGAAGGTTTTCAAGATTTACAAGTACTAAATGCATTCAAGTTCTTTATTAGTTTAGGGTTTCCAAATCACATTTATTTAATCGATTCAACCTACCCATTATGAAGAATTATGAAATCTAATGGATTTAATCTATTTAATCTATGACTCGTAACATGCTTTGTTACAACACTGTTCGCACATTCCGTAAAGAAAGACTCGTACCACACGAAGTAGGTAATGCAGAGCACCAAAAGTAATTCCATCGTAGAACACGGTTTACTCAAAACTTAAATAAAACAAACTTTATTTAATTGCAAAAATAAAATATATTTTTCCCAAACATGTTTTTAGAAGTATTCTTTTGTTACAATATACGATCGTAATTTGTTACGATCGTAAGCCTACAATAGAAAGATAAAAAAAACTTCTTAGTGAAACAACTTCTAGTTTGATGAACACAATTCAATTTGATTGTTAATTCAATTGGATTTGTTATTTAAATATGAGAAACACTTACTGTAACTATCAGTCGTTGACGGGTTTGAATGCTCACAGTTTAAATTATAGTACATCAAAAAAATCCCATGTGCTTTTTTAGATATCGTGGGTTCCATTGTTGCTTTTACTGCTTCTGACTTTTAGTACTTCCAAATAAAACCTCAAATTAAGCCGTGTTCTGTTTATTTCATTGACAGTGATGCTAAATTTGGAAGCAAATTCCTGTAGAACCTTTTTACTGTTTTTTAATTTCGTCCTCTTTCTTTTTCGGCTCAAGATCGAACTTATATATATATATATATATATATATATATATATATACCGGGTGAATCATTTAACCTGGAACTTTGTATATATCTAAAAATACGGATAACACAGAAAATTTTTCGAAAATTAACTTTAATATCTCCAATGGGGGGCATCCGCTAGTACTAAATTACGCCCACCCCCTACACCCCCTGTGTGCGGGGTGGGCGGAAAAATTGAAATTTTAAATATGAACCCCTATTTTTATCACAGTTTCGGATTCTACGTCGAAAAGTACGTACGATTTGTCCGACAAAAAATCGATTGGCGACAGATGGCGCTGTAATCGCAAGAAATGGAACAGACAACAAACGAATCAAAGAACAGATAGACACGTAGTATTTTTCGACGGGTAATGATGTTACGGTTGCCCCTCCCCCGCCTAAGTTGCTAATTTTAATAAACGAGTGAGGTAGAGATACATGTATTTTTATTGCAAATGGTTGCAAGATTGACACAATTTGTTTTCAATTGAAGAAGCCGTAAATATTTAAAATCATCATTTACCAGAATTAAACAAATGCAGAAAAATTAGATGTACTTTTTAGCGTAGAAAATACTGATTCTTATTTAAGATTTTAAATTCTTTATCAAACTTACTAGGTTTAAATACTTACGTGTATCTCTACCTCACTCGTTTATTAAAATTAGTTAAATCGCGTTACCTCTGACAAACACAAACGTCAAACAATAGGCTCTTTAAATTCGGAGTTTTGTGCGAATTATTGTGCATTAGTTGTAGAAAGTAGTACTTATGTCTAAGAAAGATTAACAAGGAACAATTTACTTTGTTACACAATGTGAAAATGGACATGTTAACCATAGAAGATAAAATTGAATTAGTTCTTGTTTATGGAGAATGTGGCAGAAATTTTGATAAAGCTGTCAACCTTTATGCTGAGCGTTTTCCGGATAGGGTGCACTTCGTTTTTCCATACTGTCAAACAGTTTATTGCCAATGGAAGTGTTCAACCTAAAAAAAGGATCCGTTGAAACACAATAAATGGAGAAGATAGTCCAATTGCTGAATTAGGCACAGTGGCTTATAATCCCCACGTCAGTACACGAGACATAGCTCCCAATGGCGGGGTGTCCCAAAACAGTGTTTCGAGAATTTTAAAGCACCGTCAATATCATGCTTATCACATATCTTTGCACAAAGATCTTCATGCCGTTCATTTCGAAAATCGCTTAATTTTGTCAGTGGGCACTTGAACAAATACAAATGAATCGTAATTTCTTTCGTTGGGTATTATCTTCTGACCAATCAACTTTTTGTAACCATGGAGCTATTAATCAACATAACATGTATTATTGGAGTGTTGAAAATCCACACTGGCTGCGTCAGGTTGAGCATCAGCGTCCTTGGTCTATCAACGTGTGGTGCGTGATAATTGGCGACAAATTCATCGGTCCCCACATCTTTGAAGGCAATTTACACGGTGAAATGTACCAAGACTTCCTGGGAAATGAACTGCCACAGTTACTTGAACATGTAAGTTTCGAAGTGCGACAGAATATGTGGTTTAAAAACCAAGGTCAATCATCTTGCAAATAAATTTTATATAGGATTTTGGTCAAGTTTCGCTTCTTTATATACTTTGATTAAACTCTTCAAGCGAAGTATATTTGGTGTTGTATAATATTCTAGTTTTAATTTTCTTCTTTTATTTGAACCGAGATATTGAATGTGGTGTAATTTTTCTTCAAGGTCAAATTACTCCAATCTTACATTTTGTTTACTTTGTTTAATAAAGATCGATCTTTCGATATAAAAATATTTTAAGAAATATGGGAACAGTTTTCATAAATTTGTATAAAAACGTAGAGCATATAATATGTTCAATTTTAATTTTAGCATGAAATATTTCAAGTTATATAATTAAGTGTTTTAAGCATGTTATGCAATAACCTTTATTTCAAAGGCCAATCTGTTAAATTGGTAATAATCTCTTGCTTTTGCTTTATGAATTGTATTATACAATGTTATAATTAAACATTTATATTTTAGTATTGACTAAAAATTTTATAAAGAAAATATGTCACATATATTCATTATTTGTAGAGTGCACACTCTAGAATGTAGAGTAAATGTTGCGTGTAGCGTGTAGGGTGCACAGGGTAGCGTGTAGGTAGAGTGTACCATGTAAAGCACACACTCTACATGCATGGGTCTACACAGGAGGGAAAAAGGGGGTCAGCTGCCCCTCCCTTATTTTCCTCTTCGCTACGAAAGTATTCTAATATAATATTGAGGATGCATCATGACAAACGGCTGCCTGCCCCCTTTTTAAAAGCAAAGTACGCCCATGAAAGTTATTATACTTATGTTTTCTTTTTTACAATTTTCCTTCAATATAACTTACCATTCTATATAACTCTTACAGGTGAAATTATGAAAATATAAAATAATTGTCAATCCATTGAAGCCTTTTGAACAATCTCTTCTTTTACCAGATTTAATGGAGTTTCTTAGTAAAAGTTATTAATACATTGAAATACGAGAAGTAAAAGTTTGGTTTTGAACTCTAGTTAAATGTGAATTTTGTTTA
>WYDF02055639.1:0-11940 GCA_009867245.2 Adranes taylori
TATATATAGGTGCTCCATAATAAATTAACGGTAAATAATATATATCGGGTTTAGCCCATGCATTATATTTATAGTCGTTTCTGGTTGCTCTTATTTCTATTATAACCTCTGAAGGGTAATAACTTGTTGCTCTCATTTCGTCTAGAAGTGACAACTTTAGTTCTCGGGTTCTCGCCGACTTAATAGTCTAAATATTCATGATTAAATATATTTATCAATAAATTAAATTATATATATATATATATATATAATTTAAGGGTTATGATGTCTTATGTTTCATTCAAAATGCTTTCGTTGTTAGGCTAACGGTACTCTTAAATCTTGCTTTCTTTCCTAGGTTTGAATGTCCCGTTGAAGTCAGATTTTGCATGGCACCAATAAAACCATTTTGTACGAATGTTTTTTATGATAGCCAAATGTTTATATAAATATCAATAACTCTTAGGTGCAATTTCGCGTATATTTTAAGTAAAAATACGTAAGTGTAATTCATTAATTATTTTGTTCATTAAATTACTTCCCGTTAGCAGAATGCGTTGAAATTTGGTGTTCGCCTCTATATATTTTGGAACTGGAAATGAGCGTCTACAATTTAGTTGAATTGAATGGATATTGCTAGGCTATTGAATAAAATTACGTGGCTTCCGGTTGATATATTTTGGACAAAACGCATATGGATGATGAGAAATGTCACAAAAAAATACTTTGTCATAAAATCTATTCAGTAAGACTTTTGAAGAAAATAAGCGGTCACTTCCAGTGAACATAAGCAATCACTTCATATGAAAAATATTGGTACAATTATTTAATTTTTTGATTCCGCTATGAGGTAATTTTCGGTCACCGGATGTAGTTGAAATTTTGTAAGTACCTGAAGTTTTTGTTTAGCTTTGCATAAAGATCATTCATATACAATTTGGTTGCAATCGGTTGAAATTGTAGTTTTGCTTTCGATGGTGACATTACTTCTAGTGAGTCGAGTTTTCCAGAAATCTGTATGGTTCGGTTCTAGATAGCCCTAAATACGTGTGCCAAATTCCCTTTCAATTGGTTTAACTGTTTAGTTAGATGCTATAATGTTCACAGATGCTATCGCGTTCATTAAAAAAATTGTCAAAATGGATTGAGGGGGCTCAAAACGAAGATCTGTTGAAATTGGGATATGGGAAATTTTGCAGAATTGCTTTCCATACATCACCGATGTGGACGAAAAGTAAAAAATTACCTCCTCACATAAAATATTGAAAGTCTTCGTATTAAAAAAAAGCTCACAACTAAGTAATCTTCTCATATTTGAAAAGAGTAACTCCTTCATTTCGTCATATTGAGGCCTCAAATGAAATATCACATAAATGAGGAAGCCATCACTACACGACAGCCGCTACATCATACAAAGCAAACATGCAACTATATTTTATTAAAAATATATGACACGACAGCTGATGCCGATGCAACGTACAAAGCAAATACCTCTTCTCCTTATGGCCCGCGCTACGATTGACGCGTGCTCTGTGATCATCAACGAATTAACTCTCCTCTTTTAAATTAACGAGGATCTCCTCTTTTGTAAAGAAAAAAGAAACCCCTTGTTTGAAAACAAAGGACGAACTCCTCTCTTGAAAAAATAGAGGAATTCCTATTTTGAAAAGAAAAACATGAACTCCTCCCCAGAATAGAAAAAGAGAAACTCCTCGTTTGAAGAAAGAGGAACTTCTCATAAAAAAAAAAGAGAAACGCTCCATAAATAACGATTCGCTTCGTATTTGATAAAAGAGTAACTCATAAATGATGTACCTCATAAATGAGGAACCCATGACTACTTATTCTCTTCCCAGAGTTCACCGTTATCGTAGTAATTTATGCACCTTCCCATTCTTTCGATTTTTGCGACCCAAATTTGAGTCGCGACCCAACTCTTGCGGTTCACTGTTGTATGTGAATTGTATGTTAATATAAATATTACAAAATGTAATATTTGTGTTTTTGATTTTAATAAAGCATTTGATGTTTAATATTTATGACTTCTCAAGTAATACCTGTTTAAATAAAATTAAAGAGGTGAATATTTAAATCTGTGACTTGTTATACTGTCACATAAATAGTAAACTAATTCTAATGTTTCCAAAATACGTAAAGCTGTTCTTGCTTTTATCTCTATAAATTAATCATGAGGACTTCTAATAGGTAAACTTGTAATATGTATATATATTTATATGGGATTTGTTTAAAAATTTATTAAGCACTTATTGAAGTTTGGATAACTCAATTTGTTCTTTGGTAGTAAACTAAAATTTTACAGCTTACTGTAAAATGCAAAATATTAAATGATACGCACGCCTTTGGCGCACGTCGATAGCTGTGCGTTTCTATCATAATCGAATGTTATCAGAACTTATTCAGTTTTAGATTATACATAATATAACTATGCAGTAGTTAATGTAAAACTGCTACGAAAATTTTATGGTTTATAGTAATTTTATACAACAAAATAAATAAGCAATTCAACATAAATTTAGTTACGTAGACATAATGGTAAATTATTTTAAATATGATACACAAAACTGCACTCTGTTTTCATATCTCGATCGAAAATTATTTTACATTATTGTCACGTTATGTTTTTGTGACAATGATGAATAAATTTCACTTCTACTTATTTAACCGACCCAACTATCTGAAGGGATCAAAATTATAAATTAAAATTTTATGTATAATATAATTAATTTGTAATTCAGAATTAAATCGGGTTAGCTTTACACATGAAATAATAATACTCAATATTATTTTTGAAGATTACTATTAGCATGCGATAAATTTTAATACTAATTCTCAACATTAAGCAGCAGAGAAACATTAAGCAAATCATTTGTTAATAAGTTTAACTTAGAATTAACATTAGTGACAAGAATATATTCAGAAATTAAATTGTTTGAGATTTTCAAAATAATCAATAAATATTTTTATAATAAAAACTTACATTTTGTGAGAGTCCCAATTGCGACGCTGCTTTCAGGGAGCCCTGCCGACTGTCATCAATGGCGCAAACAAATATCTTAATTAATTACAAAATTTAAACGGTTCTCGGAAATATAAGCCCGGACGCCAGGTCAGTTTAACGTCAGACCGGACGCTTTTTTATGTTCCTCCAGTCTTCACTGGCTTACTGAGGGCAAAGATAGCTTGTACTCTTGTGAATAAACCAGTGGTTCTCGTTCTTGCAGCTGTAATAAACTTAATGCTAATAAGTGAAACAGCATTACTGATTTAACAAAACCGTCTATTGTTCGTCGTAGACAATATAAACAGAGAAAGAAAATATTAATTATTAATGTACAACGTATGAATATCAAATTGAATCAATGACGTAATAATGGCGGTTAAGTAAACAAAGCAATAAAGCCAAGCGGTTTAAATAAAATAATACAAATACAATAATAATAAGTAAAAGCGGTGCATGTAGATTAATTTAAATATGCTGTGATAAAATAATAAGACCATAACAGTGCGGAAAGCGTGTAAAGGAACAGCTGATGAAACAACAGGAGGGCGGGGGTAAATCTCAATGCCCGATATGTATAAGGGGCCATGCAGGAATCTTAGGAAATCACTATCAATTACAATTAAATCCTCCTGGACGTAGATGCCACTGTCACCTCAGCACCCAAAACTAACCCCCTGTACGTAGGTGAGCGCTAGGTGTACGTAAGTACGTAAGTTAGCACTAGATGTACTCTAATGAATGGAACAGGAAAGGGGTCCACTCTCAGTCACAATAACTCTCGCGTGAACGTATGTGCTATTGTCACCTGAGAACCCAATACTAACCCAGTGAACTTATGTTAGTATTACATGCGCTAGCGGACAAAGCTATTGAAAACACATGCAACTATATAGCAGCGAAAGCTAAATATATCTTTTTTACCAAACGTGTTAACCGACGACTGCGGCTGGTGCTGATTCTATCATCGGCTGTGGCTGCAGCTGGCTGTATCTTCGGCACTGGAGTTTGCTGCTGCCAAACACTGCTGTTGGCTGCTGCCAACAGCACTGTTTGCCTCGAGCTCTCGGAATGAGGAACTATCAGGAACTAAATTATTATACCAAACATGGCGCTATTTATAGGCATGAGGCTCGCTCAACCTTTCTATCTGTTTTTCGGCTCATATGAAATCCTTTACACATTTAGTTACGACGCAGCACTGAATCGACGCAGCACTGAATCAACGCAGCACCCTTTGATTCAGTGTACCCACAGCACTATCACACATCTGCATGTAAACCAGCGAGCTACAGTCAACACAAGCAGTGTTCCATTTATATACGTCCTATGCGTTCATACGTTATTTCCAATTTATATATTATTATAAAAAATAATATGTCATCCTATAATGCTTAGCAGTGTAGCGCGGTCTGTGCACGCTCATACGTTCACTCACATAACACATATACCCATACTTACATGCATCACTTAATGCTATAACCATCTTGCGTTTTGCGTTTAGTCCATCTTGCGTTTAGTCAATACAAACAGATATGCGACCAAATTATCCCTCCCTTATCGATTAAGCGGACGCGGATAATAATAATAATTGTTATTTATTAAGCATGCATATTACATATGCGATATAAACGAAACAAAGCTATTGCCATATATGGACAAAGACAGATATTCTTTTACACTAAATTCGCTTCTATATAATAATATACCTTGATCCTAGCATAGGGTTTCCAAATCTCATTCGATCAATTAATTTAATTCGCAATTTAAAGAGACTTTTATCTTCGTGCTTCGTTACGTTATTATATACTATCACAACACGATTCTATACTTAGATTTATTTTTAATTAAAAGAAGTTCAACATTCAACTGCAGTCACTGGGGCAGAAAAACTACTTTTATATGGCATCCTTCTCTTATATAGCTTTCCTATACTTCCCCTTAAACTCTCGCTGATTTATTGCCTAGTGAGTGTTGATCTCCCTACTCAGTTTTCTGATACTCTTAACCTCGTAAAGCATCTTGTACCTAGAGTTAGCGCCACTTGACCCGACTCGGCTTAGGCACGCCCTATGATCGCTGCGATAATCGACCTTCTAGGGAGGGGCTTCTTAATGGGTCTACTTATTCGTGCTGATAATCAATAAGAATATTTACTATTACACTAGATAGCTACAATGAATTAATTGTTCCCCTTTGAAACGTTTAATCTACATACTAATGATGAAGTTATTTTAATCTATTCTTTCTTGAATACGATCCTAAATTTTATAAGTTACACAATATTTGCAATTATATTTGAATACTCTTCTCTGTTGATCTTGAGATTCACTAGCCTCTTTGCGGTTGTTATACCAGTCCAGTCTCTAATGTTCCTCAGCCTGGGTCATTGTTTACTGCCTGTTCCACTTCACCTTCTATTTTACCCTCGAAGAGTAGTTGTAGAACTTGGTATTTTGGACCACGCATTATATGCCCAAAATATGCAGTTTTCCGTAGTTTGATGGTGGTTAGCAGTTCTATTGTTCTTGTACTGGTTTCTGCAAACTCTTCATTTGAAATGTGTTCTGTCCCTGATGTTCTCAAGATTATGTTGTAAATCCACATTTTAAGTCTCTCCAATTTGTTTATTTCGGCTATTTTTAAAGTCCAGGATCCAGTTCCAGGAACAGTTGCTTGAACTTTTGAAAGTGGCTTCTAACTATTTCAATGCGGCATTTGATTTCTTGCTTGGAGTTCCAATCAGTATTTAACCATACACCAAGATACTTGAAACTGGAGACTCTTTCAATCCCTACACCTTCAACTGTTATTACTGCTTTAACATAGTTGGCAGTTTTCCTGCTCACAATCATGAACTGTTGAAATTGTTTTGTTTGCTGACTTTGACTATTCTGTTTTGAAGGTTTTGTAAGTCTTCTATTCTATCTGCAATAATGATTGTATCATCACCGTATGTTATGCTGTTATTGTATGCTTCATTTACTTTGATCCCTTTTTCTACAGAGTCTAGCACTTCAGAGAAACTAGGTTCAGTATATAAGTTAAACAACAGTTGTGATAAAATACATTTTTGGCATACTCCGTTCATGATTTTGATGCCTTTCGTTGTCCCGTCCAGTTTCAATTTCTTTTGTCAAGGTCAATTAAATTCAACACTTCTAATAGTTTCTCGTATTTTACTATATCGAAAGCGTTTTAACAATCGATAAATCATAGAAATGCATCTTTTTGGTAATCTTGGCAGTTTTCTATAAGCACTTGTAATCCGAAGAGAGCTTCTCTTGTACCACTAAATTTTCTGAAGCCGATTTGTCTTTTTCCCATTTTTTCTTCGCATTTATTATAAACTCTGATGTGGATGTTTTTTGGAAATATTTTTAATGCGAGGTCATAAGATTTTTCAGTCTATAATGACTGCATGATTTTTCGTTTGGTAACGTAATAAATGTGGATTTAAGTCATTTTTTGGGGTAAACTTCGGTTCTGTAGATTTGATTGAATATATTATCTGGACCAGGAGCTTTATTGTTTTTTGCCATATTTATAGCTCTTTGAATTTCCGATTTAGTAATTGGGAGAATGTCTTCATCTGGTGTATTTGCTGGTGGAGGATTCTTCACTCTTTCTTCATCACTAAATAGTTCTGATATTAACTTTTCTATACTTCGTTCCTTCTCTCGGTGTCGAGTTTAATCAGGTTAATTGACTGTAAACACCGTTCATTATTTTGCTGCTCATTATTCAATTCTTATACACACACTCAAGTAGATAGATGGGCTTGGGGGTTTCCATAGTTTGAAGATTATTACAATGAGATAAGTTCGAACCACTGGTGTATGAAGAAAAAGTTTTTAGGTTATCGCACGAAATTTACATGGTTCTGATAATTTCGTCCACTCGGGATCAACTGTAATCTTGTTTTGGAGGTCAATTAGACAATAGGAGAACGATTTTTTTAATGTACCTGATATTTCTTTCACTTTTCTTTGAAAATTAAAGTCGTCATGACGGTGTTGTAGGCGTTCTAATTCGTTACACTGTTCATTTAGCCAATCTTCTTTTACTTTTCTGCATTTGTACTCAGTCTGGTTTTTGTTGCGATATTCTCTTCTTCCATTGGCATCATGATTTCTGAAGTTATGCATTTTTGCTTTGGTGATTGTTTTTTATCTCCCAAACTTTCAGACTACGTTGACTCTGGGATTTCTGCGTAGGTTTTTGATGGAAGTCAATTTCAATCTTATTTTAGTAGCTAGTAGATTATTGTCTGCTCTAGTACATCTGCTTCGGGATAAATAGAAACATTGTATATTGAATTACCGAAACGGCTACTAATGAGGATGTAGTCAATTTGATGCCTCTGAATTTTGTTGGGCTGTCTGATGGATATTTTGGGCTGTCTGATGTAAAGTCTTCTGGCAGATAATTTATACCAGGCGTTGGTAATTTGAAGATTATTTTCTTGACTTAATTGAAGTAGTTTATCTTCTCTGTCGATTTTGGCGTTGAAATCACCCATAATGATAATAACATCGTGTGGTTTTGTGAGTTTCATGATGTTTTTGAATTCGTGATAAAAAGCTTCTATTTCCTCGTCATCTTCTTCTACTTTGGGAGCGTAGACCTGGATTATATTCAAGCTGACTGGTTTCGCATTGAGTTTGAGATGCAAAACTCAGTCTGAAAATGGTACGAATTCACTCACATATCACCTTATTATTTTGGGAATGAAACGACAGACCCCTTTTCTATGATTTATTTGTAGTGTTATTGTCTAAGTAGTAAATTATAGAGTCATTAGTTTGACATTTCCCGGAGTAGGGCCACCTTGTCTCACTCATTCCGAATCTTTGCATTTCCTAGATGGTATTCGATAGCTATCCAGACTCAAATAGCTTCGTACATTCCAAGTTGTTATAGTTAATTTGTTGGTTTTACCTCCGTAGATTTGTAGCACGTGGAGACTGAGGACCGTTGTTGGTTTTGTTGTTCCATGTGATTTTTCTAGGGGCATAATACTTCATTGGTTTTTCGTTGCCTTATGAAGGGTTTAGAGTTTCCCATATCCTTCAATCCGCTGTTGACATAGAGAACAGACACTGTTTAGTAGCTGCCAAATGTTGGTAGCAGACGCTATGTAGTTTCAATTTTTGTCCACGAGTGCTATTTTATTTCGCACCTACCCTGCATATTTGCCGAACATTACCCTATAACATCTATTAATTAATGTAAAATACGTTAACTTCCACAATTAATAAAATTGTTACCGATAATGGTAAAGAATTCATAGACAATATTTCATAGAATTTAACAATTTGAATTATGTAGATGATTATTGAGTATTGAAAGTACGTAATCTGTATATAGAATGAAATGAAAATGTTACATTATTATATCTATTCCCATAATTATTAATAAAATTGTCCATTCCTGGTATATATAACGAACATTAGAAGTCTACAAAGTTTAACAGCATGGTAGATTAAATATATACACGAGCCGTATAACTTTAATCTAAATATTTAAAATGTATCAACATCCCATCTAGATCCTTTTTGGGTATATTATTGATCCGAGTTCTGGTAGAACCTTACAGATAAATTCATATAGTTTATCTTATTTCAGCTAGTTCTAAACGGAAAATGCTTGTATACTTTTATCATCTATTGAAGATTATCTTTAATATAATCTAGAAGTTTTAAAAATTTTTCTCGACGAATCATTTTCAAATATTATGCAACAATAATTCACTCGAAATGATGTTTATACATTGATAGACTGGTTCCCAAATAAATAATAAAATTAATCTTAAATTATCATTACTTTTATATTCACGCACAGTGACCTCATTTCGCATTTAGAATTATTTTAATTTACCTCGATCAATAAACTTTAATTGTAGACTGCATACTCAAAATTATTAATTCTCGACTGTATACTACAGGGCCTCATGCTTAATTTTATTTTGGATACTAAATTCAACACATCATAATTTTATTTAGAGTTAATTATAATTTAATCTGAATTTATTCATGGATTTTATGTTCAACCCTCAGAGTGAAATGGATTTTGTCCGGTTAGCACAAAAATCAGTTTGTGTGAGCTCTATTGAAGTTCTTAAACGTTTTTTTCTAATCTCACTATCCCACTACATTGATTATTCATACTACATTTCCCCTGCGTATGGTAAATCGCATGCACCTAATGTATTCCACTTAATTGCAAGATAATTTAACACTATCTTGCTAAGTGTTTTCGGCCATGAATAATGTAGATGGAGTCAAATGTACGCATCTCACACATTTTAATGCGTCACACGCTGTGTGTGTTCACCTGTTATTGATTTCCTGATTTCATATTAATCAGGTAGGTTTATTTACACATTCTGAACAGCGGCTGTAAAACTTTGTAGTTAGCTGTGTCTACTTTAGTAATTTGATTTAGCTTTAATTTAGCTTTCGGAACCGCTGAATTGATTGCTTCCAATTTATTACATAAGGCGAGCTTAATATACATATTGCCTTAAAAAGTAAAGTATTATTTTAAAATAACATTAAGAAAAAACTATTATTAATTCAATTTAAATAAATAAACACTCAAAAGAAAACAAGAATGACATCGCGTATATTTTAGTCAAACTTAAGGGACAATTACGAGATAAACAAAGCACTGTAGCGGCTAAATGTAGATCAGAACAACAACTTCGTCTTTATTAACAAAACTTAATAATTTTATACAGATTAAAATTAGAATAACGTGAATAGTTAAACAGTAGAAAAAATGCATGTCTTGTGTGTTGAGTATTCTAATATTAGATAAAATTTTTAAATAGTTTTAAAATAAACATTCTTTTAATATCTGAATTTTAGCCATCGCCCAAATAAATCTTGATATTGATTAAAATGGGCATAGTTAAACGTTCGTATAACATAAACAATTCGCCATAGATTTCAACGCCTTTTTACGTAGCTGATTAAGATACACGCATTATAATAAAAAATATATTTTGTAATCTGATCGTGACCTAGACTGAATGTATTTATTTCTATAAGATTTTGACATCTTGTATGCGATCGTATTTTATACAAAACAATTAGCTTCTTGAAACATTTGTCTATGCATAATTGTTACTAAATAAAACAAATTGAAATCTTAATTATACGAGGATTGCTTGAAATTGTTTTTATATATTTTCACTGTTCAGTTTGACTGAACACATACAATTATGAGAGCGTCGTACCTTCTTCTACTCCTCTTACTGGATTGGTCTATGTCACCATGTAAAATCATTTGTTTAAGACTTAATTAGATAACATAGGTTTCAATCAACAATCAAAAATCATTTCTACATTTCAATTGTAAAGGCGTCATGCCTAATTTTATTTCGGATACTAAATTCAACTCATTAATTAAATCATAATTTTATTTAGAATTAATTATAATTTAATCTGAATTAATTCATGGATTTTATGTTCAACTCTCATAATGACTTGCATTTTGTCCGGTTCGTACAAAAAACGGTTTGTGTGAGTCGTGTGAGTCGTAATCACACTAAAATTACAATGACTATTCATACTACTTTTCCCCTGTTTATACTACGTAAATCGCATACATCTCATGTATTCCACTTAATTGCATTTACCACTATCTTGCTAATTGCATACTAATGCGTCACACGCTATGTGCGTTCACCTGTTATTGATTTCCTATTAATCAGATCAGTTCATTTACACATACAATGATAAGAGTCCACGCTACTTACTGCATAGGTCTATGTCCACATCTAAAACCATTTGTTTAAGATTTATTTAAATAAGATGGGGTTCAATGAATAATCATTTCTACATTTCAATTGTAAAACTAATTTACGGTAAGCTTGCCAGTAATCGACTGTCTTTTTTCTTTCTATTTCGTCTAGCAAATAACCTGTTTAAATCGCTAAAACATTTTGCAGCATCAAGCCATCCTGAATTATTTACATAATTTATAAGTATCAAATGATCAAACTGTCTATCTAACACTAAACTGGAACGAGGACATTGTGCCTTGTTACAATATTATTTTGTTTTCCAATTGCTGCTTGGAACTTCATTTATACTAACAAACAATTTTAATATTTCCGTCTATGTATTCAGCCTAAATACTTATGATTAATTTTGCATATTTTCGTCTACGTATTTAGCCGATCTAAAGATTACGTATTTTAGAAGTTCACTTATCTACCTGAAAAATTATCCCATTTTTTAAAAATTATTGCTGCAACAATTTAATAAATAACTTTGTGTATTTAGTACAATTATCAATAACTTTTTGCGTCCAATTATCAATAACTTTTATTTAATTTTAGTATGATTAACTATTTATTTCATGTTTGAACTTATAAGTAAAAACTGAGCTGTTAGTATACAGTAGAATACCGATTATCCGAACGAATTGGGACCGAGGATGGTTCGGGTAAATTAAAATTCGGATAATCGAACACTTGAAAAAATTTACAAGATGTGTTACGTCATTGGCGAGTAAGATTTTTATTTATAATATAATATTTTATTAGCATAGTAATATTTTTAGCCTAAAAATGAATAACGAAATGTAAACAATAACGAGGATTAACGTAAAAATATTATATATAATAAAAAATTGAGTGTTCGGATAATCGGTGAAACGGCTAATCGACGTTAGGATAATCCGTGTCCTATTGTACTTACAAATTAACTAACACATTGTTTAACATAATTGTTATATAATAATTAATGTTTAATGCTTTCGCACACTAATTTCACTGTACAACACCAAAAAAAATTCATGAAACCTAATATCTGTTTTATACTAATTCGAATGTGCTGATTTCAAATTTGAAGACCGTTTATCTCCATCACCCACCACTTTTTTGAAAAATCGTAATTTGTTTTTGGATATTTGAGATTTTTTGGAGAATT
>WYDF02055650.1:0-11940 GCA_009867245.2 Adranes taylori
TTGTCATTTTTCTGCATGATAAATAGAATGGTCCTACGGCCTTCATCTCTTCTTTCCCCTTAATCGCCTTTCTCATTTGTTTTGCTTCCATTTTTCGTTATATTCTTGCACGTGTTTGTGTGGAAATGAATCGATTTCTTCCTTGATCCTTTCACTCTCGATATGAAAGGATTTCTATTTGCCTGTTGATTATGTACGCGTTTTTCCTTATGTGATCATTGTGTTCTTGCATTGTATCTATCATACTTTCCAGTTGCCTTCAGCTCTAGATCGTCTGCTTCTAGCTCTTTTTAGAAGGTTTCTGTTTGTCACATAGGAAAGTGCGTCAACTGCGTTTATTGTGGTTTATTCAAATAAAATACTAGTAGATATTTACTAAAAACTTTTGCTCATTTAATTGTATCGATCGTTATATCTATTTACAGAAACCAAATATGACGGTGCACTACCTGATAAAATTAAAACTTTAAATACAAATCTCTTGCAAGTGAAATCTGATGAAGCAAAACCACTCTCGCATAAACGTATTCGATCAAATTGTACAAGTACTCCAAACAATAATGTAAGTATACTTTCTTATTAATTTTTATTACAATTAGGGAATATATTTTATAAAATGGATATTTTATGAGGTTACGTATTAATATAATGATTGAAATTAATATAATCAATTGTGTCCGAAAAATTTTTCCCACCGGAAAATCGAATCCGAGTCTCCCGATTTCTGGTCAGGTGTTTACACCGCTAAACTAGCTTTGTGGTGAAATTGATTTCAAAGAACAAATAATTTCTTATGTGTTAAAATCCGTATGATTAATCAACGATATGAACAAATATTGCTATTTCCAACATTACTGTCAACGCATAAAGCATGCGTCTTCAGAGAGGTGGCACCTCTAGTCTTCTTTTGATCTTATTTGTACATTAATTTCTGTTTTTACGGCTTTAATCCGGCTCGCGTGATAAATCGGTGTATTAATATAATGATTGAAATTAATGTAATCATTTGTGTCTTTGGAAACTTTACCCCACTCGGGAATCGTACCCGAGTCTCCCAATTTCCGGTTGGGTGTTTTCAAATTTCTCAGACAAATGATTATATTAATTTCAGTCATTATATTAATACACCGAATGTCCATACACGCATGAAACGTCCATTCTATTTATCATACTACTCGGCTAAAAGGCATAAAAACAGAAATTACAAGAACATAATAGAAACATAGTTGCAAACAAAATCGAACAAATAATTTTAGTTTGGATTATTTTCTTCTCTCACTTAGACGTTTCCATCCTAACTTCTTGATCATACTTGCTGAGCTGGAACTTCTTCGGTGAACCCCGTATATCCGCCTAGCTACATGTTTTTGAACTGCTCCGAATGATTCCTTTATATAGAATGCAGACATCCGCAAACATTCTGTAGTAGCATTCTAAATCATTCCACATATCTGAAACAATATTAGGAACAGAAGTGAAGCAATAACGCATCCTTGGAGCAACGCCAGACATATTCTCGTATTAAGCACTGCTTTCAATCTTAATTTCAGGAGTAATTTATCAGTAACGACCATCTCGAAAGCTTTTTCGACATCTATCATAACCGCGTCCACTTGTCCTCTGCTATCTCCTGGTTCCTGGTTTGTGCTTCAATCAGACACAAAAGTTGTGTAACACTTCCTTTCATGGTGTAGAGGTTTTGATATGAGAGCACGCCAGGCCTTCCTATCCTGCGCTTGGGCCCTGGCTTGAGTTGGGCCCACTCCAGTTTGCTCCTCTCTTGCGCATCGTAATCTTGAGGTTATCCTCCTCCTTGAGTCTCGCTCATCCCCTCGGTTTCTTGCCGTCGTAACGGACCGCCCAGGCCATTCTTATGTATCTGGTTCTCACACTGAGAGGTTTTTTATACAAGGTGTTCCAGATAATCTGGTTCCTCACCATGTTCCGTCTCTAGTATTCCTTTCCACTTTCCGTAGGTATCTCAGCTACGTATCGCTTACTCTAATGTCTTCTTGTCAGCATCCAAGATTCCGAGCTATATATCAGAGTAGGAAGGTACTCTGTTTCTACACAGTTAGCCTGGTCCTCTTGCTAATTGCTGTTCGATTATTGAGTTCTAAGTTGATCTTTTCATCCTGGGAAATGGTAGCCCCAAGGTACCTGAAGGGGCCTACCTATTCTAGGACTAGTCCCCTTAGTCAGTGTGCTGATTCGGGTATAGAGAGATCACTATAGACTTCGTCTTCGATGTGCTAATCACTATATTTCTAACACGCATTTCTTCATCCCACATCCTTAGGTGGTACTGCAAGTTCCCTGTCGATAATAATGTCACATCGTCAGTAAAGGCCATCTCCGATATTATGATGGGTTTTATTCTCCAGTATTCCACAGTAATGCGTCTAACTATGTCCTTACAGCTCTTGAGTATCTCGTCCATGAGAATGATGAAGAGGTAAAGGGATAAAATGTCTTCCTGTCTCATACCCGCAGACGTATTAAATTCAGCTGAGGTTGCTCCAGCTGTTCGCACAGGGTTTCAGCAGTTCTATAAAAACTCTTGATGACCCTGACAAGACTGCCCGCCACTTTGCGTTTTTTGCAACACTCGGCACAGTTCTTTCCATGGGACCCCATCGAAGGCCTTTTCCAGGTCCAGATAGCAGACATGAGTGTCCCCGTCATATTCGAGAATATTTTCACTGATTTGCCTCATTGCAATGATTAGGTCTTAGTTGCTACGTCCATTCTAAACCCGCATTGTACTTCTTCCAGTTGGTGGTCTATCTGTGCTCTGATACGCTTCTCTAGAATCAGCGAGAAATCTTTCCCAGACACATTGAGCAGTGTTATTCCTCGATGATAAACCCAGTCTCTGTTGTAGCCTTTCTTGAAAATTGGAATTATGATAGAAAGTTCCCAATGTCTTGGGATCTTTTTATGGCGCACCCTAGTTGCAGAACTCGCACCAGTAAACACTCCCCATCTGCTTTCATGAATTTTATCATTTCCGAAGAGATCTCATCGTATTCGGCAGCTTTTCCGAGCTTAATCTTCTTAATAGTCATGCTCATTTCTTCAGTTGTTATGTCTGACCATCATTCAGCTCTTCCAGGTTCTGATTGTCATTGCTGACATTGTTTCTTGTGTACTCATGTCCACATTCTAGAAGCCCCTGGAAATAATGTCGCTATCTCTCCATGACTTTCTATTCATCTGTAACCAGCTTTCTATCTTTGTTTTTAAAGAACTTCAAGGGACAGTCTTTGCCATTCCGTATGTTCTGCAGAATCTTGTACAAGAGCTTCTGGTTTTCCTATGAGAACTGTTCCATAAACTTTCCAACTGCTTCCCATGACTTCTCATTGGCTGTACTTACTGCGCCTCGTTGAATCTTGTAGACTTTATAATATTCTGGTCTTTGACATTTGAGATAGTTTTGCCCGAGTTTTTCTGTTTTACTTGTATTTGTACTTCATCCGTTCACCAGTGCGTGTGCTTGTTCCTGGAGCCCTGTATGTATGTATGTATGTATGTATGTATGTATGTATGTATGTATCACAAATTTCTTTTGCTGCTCTTCTCACCACGCTCTTAAAGCTGTTCCAGACTTCTTCTAGGTCTTCGAATTCGTCTCGTCCCAGACCGGGTGACGTTAGCAGCAAATTCCTTCTGTATTCCTTCTTCCTGGAGCTTGTATGATCGCATCCTATTACTTTTTCTTTCCTCTATATTTATTGCACTCTATCATTGGGTCGAGGACCAATAAGAGGTGATCAATTCCAATCTCTGGCCCTCTCTTTACTCTTGCATCTCTTGCATGTGGCATCAGTTCGGCACTGAGGATAAAGTAGTTGATAATAGATTTCTCATTCTTTGCTGGTTCTACTCGGGTGTACTTGTGCTGATATTTCTGACCAAACATAGTGTTGTCTACACACAACGAAAAGGCCATCCTTTTGAGTAATTCCTCACCCTTCCGTTGAGATCAACCACGACGATCAGCCTCTCACCTTTCATCTCATCAAGTGTTCTCTGCATTTGGTGGAAGAACTCATCTTTGCTGACTGCTGCATCGTCGTCATTTTTTTCTATACTTATCTATAGTAACCGTTTCCACTTGTCCTCCGCTATCTATGACCCTGGTTAGTTCTTCATTCAGGCACAATAAGTGATCTTTCTTCAAGGCGTACTGCCTATTATCCATCAATTCATACTTACTGTATTGGGATACAATGTAATTTGATATCAACCTCTCGAAAATCTTACATATAGTGCTAGTCAGACGTATACGTCTATAATTAGTAACGACCGTTTTTGGTCCTTTCTTGTGCAAAGGGACTATTAATGCAGACAGTGTAGATGTGATATAAGTATTTTACAATATCTAAGTAATTGAACTTTTAGGTACATAAATTAAAACCAGTTGCTCAATCAACACCAGACTACGCGACACCAGAAACCAGAAAAATCTTGTGTTCATCAAATATACAAGTTAAAGATTTTAAAAGTCCTTTACCACCAGAAAATATTATGGGCAGGTAAATATTTATTTATTCATAAAAATTATTTATGCGTATTTCTATATTAGAATTACATCACCAGTGTCCATACATCAAAACTGCATGACTTTCAATTACACGATTAATAACATAACTCGTATTACAATAAATTACAATAAATAATTTCAAAATCCAGATTTTCTATATTTTTTTGGTCTTAGATTTTAATTAAATCAAAGTATTCTATCAAGTTTTTAATAATTCAGTTTACATCATTCCATAGAGACCATGGCCTTAGGTAAAGGTAGGGGGGGTTAGGGTATTTGACCCCATCCAGTCCCCGAAATAATACTGGAACGTTAAATATCTCTAGAAGCTAACATGACCAAATTAATTTGATGGATAATGTTTTTCCTATTACATGATCCCCCTCCCGTGAGCTTTCGACCCGGAAAATCATAATTCCTAATAAAAATTAAAAACCTACTAAAAGTAATCACTAAGAACGTTTTAAAATTTATGAATATCATAGTAGGTTACGCACTCATAATTAGTTTAGTTCCACACTGAATGCAATAGATTTGTAGTATCGGCTCCCATAAATGCAAGAGATGGCGAGATATCGCACTTAGTATTCATTTCTTTCTTCATTGTAGTTAAAGAACCATCATTGCCAAAGAACGTTAATTTCTTTGCCTCGTATTCACTTTATTTCAATATTATATCTACTATTGTAGGGGATAGGTAAGGAGACGAATAAATTAACAATAAACTGCGACTAGACCTCAAACAATGGAGCAAAACAAAAACCACTTACCTTCACCGCGGAAGGTGTTATTTTATTTCACAGTCTTTTGGAAAGGACTAAGGAGGTGGATTATGAGAATTGGAGGTTGGTTCCTTATCATCACACACAATATCTATGATCGGGCTCTCACGAACAAAATCGACGTGTTTTATGAACGAGACCCTAATTTTAGCGCGATGGTGTACGACTCTGCCCGCTGAGGAAAACTATTACAGTCTTGTCAGACTTGTAAAACTGTTGATAGAAGCGTGAGAGGGCGATCTGTCCTAATCCCGTAACGGTCTATTTAAGTCTGCTTTTCTCTTTTCTTGTTCCTTTCGCTAGCAAAAATATATAGGCAAGTAAAATAACCCCAAAGTTATACATATACAAACATAATTATTTAGAAAAATAGCTTCAATGCAGAGCATATCTCTTGTGTTAAATATGAATGAACGATGCATTATTTAACTATTTATATTTACAGTAATACTCAAATTCGTTTTCTTATTGTATACTTCATCATTATTTTTTGCTAGTAACGATTGTCAGAACCGTCTTAACATGTGGTTCTTCAGGTGCATATTATCTTATATATACGCGTTTCGCGTACCGGGATAAAAAAATAAACCGTGCATGAAAGGGGTTTTGATTTAATACCTCAATCGTCAATTCGAATAAGAGGGTACGACATATCAGTATATCATTTGGTAGGATATCACTGATCTAACACCTGTTTGTATAATTAGTGCGCTGTATATCGGTTTAGAGTTATTTGTTTCTCAATTAGTTGTACTCTATATTTGGCCTTATTCCTATTCAAAAACGATAATAATTTTACGTGATTCGGAAAGCTTTACAAACATTCACGAGACATACCAAGTTCTATGTCAATGCGAAAGATCAGCGATATGCTTATATATTTAGGAATCCACTAATATATAGTATATAGGCTGTGTACCTTTACGTAACTTCGAATAATTCTATATATTTTCCAAATTATTTGATTTGATTGATCAGTATGGATATAACTGTCATCCAGAAGTAACTACCCAACGAACATAATTCCATTCTAAACTTAAGTATGTCAAGAATTAATACACGCATTATTATTTCTACCATTCCAACAGAATTTCAATTCCTATCTTTCTCTTGCTATTACTCTATCCTTATTTAATGCGTAATACTTAAGCGCTTTTATATATCCTAATTATGTTTACATTTTATCTTATAAACTGGTTTCTTTCCAGGTAGCGTGCTGTTACAAATTCTTTATTTAGGGTAATTAATTTAGAGAAACATGCTATGTTACAGTGTCTCAAAAGGCAAAAATAATAGAGAGGGTGAATCGTGCTAAATATTTTGCTGTTTGCTAAATATTTTGCTGTTTTGACGCATAAGACTTCGAATTATTCACGTCCTGATCAAATATCTCCATGTCTCAGGTACGTCGATCTCTGGTCGGAAAAAGTTGTGCAGGCAAACTTCCAAGGATTTGTTCATGTTGAGGATGTTACTGACGAAGGTTTGTCTTCAACTATTTTGAATACACTCCGTTCACATGGTCTAGATCTCAACTGCATGTTTGGTCAGGCCTATGGTAGTGCATGTTGTTATGAGTGGTTGATTAAAGGTAGTGCGAACAATCATTAATCTATGCCGCCCATTCCATTAGCCTAGTATTGGGTCCCTGTTTGCGAACTACGAGCTATTCGAAACTGCACCGGTACGATTAAAAGGTACGATACTTGGCTTTTCGATACGAGCCCTTGAAGCAGTGCTTAAGCCTAACAGGGGCTTTTTAATCTACCGATCGGAGACTCGTTGGAAAGATTTGCAGAATTATATGAAATTGTACGACAAACGCTTGAAAGCCTGCAAGCTTCAGATCGAGGACTTGCTGCTCTAGACAATTTTTGGTTATATGGCAAATTTAAAGATATTATTATAAAAAGTTCATGTGGACTTAGCTAAATCGTGCTGCTCACTCATGTTTGCTTTAAGCTGTCCGCGGACACTGATGTCCACATTAAAATCTCGAAGAAGCGAACAAGGATTCATGCGAATTTTTCAAGCAGCTCAGGAAATGAGCTCTGGCGAAATAATCATCCCGTATTTGACTTGAATCTAAATGCATCACCAAAATGTCCAGACAGGCTCAGCCGAAGAGCACTACCGTAGAAATCTTCTCTTTTCTTTTGTTTATTATTTGAGCACGGAACTGAAAGCACGCTCATGAAGATGTCAGTTGACATTCAGTTCTAGATTTTGGGTTGAATCTAAATGGACAAGAAAAGCTATCGAACGAATCCTATACTTGCGTTTTGATAATCAAAAATCGTTGCCATCTAACACAAGATGAATAGATTCTTCTGAATAACCGTCTAATGCTCTTGAAGCCATTGACGCATATGATGTAGACTTCTACCCAAACTTACAAACAATGGCGCAAATTTCTACAGCTCTGCCTGTTTTAACATTGGTTCCCCGAATGGACGTTTTCAACGTTGAGGCGACTTACAAGCTATGTTCGAAACAGAACAGGACAGGAGCGCCTCAAGCGGTTAGCTTTTAAATCTTTATTTACATAACTAAATATAGCGAATCCCTCCCATTGACATTTTATAGCTACACTCATGAGAGAGACTAATACGAGAGCAGTTTGACGAGAGACTGAGCACCATACAGTTGAGATCAACATAATCCCCTTTCAACCATACAGACCTAGCCTAGCGAGTTTAGAATTTTATTTAAACCATACAAAAAGGAAAGTCTTTGAAATATGAATTTGTATCGGTTATCACCTCTTCACTTGTCTCAAATTTCCTCCTACAGGAGGAAATTCGTTTCTTTTTTTTAAATATCCCAATGTCTTTTAAACGTTATTTCACCAATTTTCTTTCCTCTCATACAACCATTACCAACTCCAACTCTTTTTCTACCCATTTCATAAACTATCTTCTCCTAGCATCCACAACTTTATCTTTTGATTTTCTTCCACCACTCTCACCATCATTTCCTACATATACAAATCCCATCCTTCCTATTGTCGCATTCCAGTCCCCTGATATCATTAATATGTCACTTCTACTGCCTTTTCTTTTAATCTCTCACTCATGTGATTTGAATATATTGAATCATCATTTAATATATCTGATTCAATCTATAGATCTAGATTCTTTATAGCTACAAGCTTTAATTTTTATAAAAAAAATTTAAATTGTAAAAGTCTCTGAATAAGAATCGTATGTATTGTATTAAGAATTGTATGTATTAATTTGCTTTTACGTCTTTGTTTCAGACAATCATTAAAGAATTCCAAAATTAATACAAGTATGAACAAGGAAAATAATAAATTAACCACAATATGTCTTCAAAAGAGGTCTCAAACAACTGCAATAAATAAATCAGCGAATTTGAACACATCATCGTTATCGTCAATTCCACACCAACGCGTATTCACTAGACATCGTTCATTTAGCGGTGTTTTAAACAGTAGTGGATGTAGTTCTAAACCAAACAGTATTAATCAATTGAAGACAAGTATGGCTAAGGGGAAAAATTATTCAGAGAAGAAAACAGTAACATCTAAAACCCTTCCAAACAATGCAGCACACCATACTAGCATTTCAGATTCTGTAGATTCAAAACGGCAAAGTGTTACGAAATCCAGTCAGAATATATCTTTTCATGGAACTGAGATACAATTATCAACTTTAAAACCGTTTAATTTGGTAATTATTTTTTAAATTTATTTATTTAATTTTATGTTTAATTTTGAATAAGATTACATCAATTACTACACAGAAGTAAAAAACACAGTATTGATTTCTTTATTAGTAGAAAGCGGATAGCTATGTATTTTACATCGTTTATTTTTACTTTACTTCATATCTTATCTGTATATCCATGTGAATTTTCCGTATTTTCTGCATGTTATTTACTTGCCAGTATCTAAAGAATTGAATTTATAATGATTTTGAAGAATATATACCTCGTGATCTACAACTTATAGAATTAAATATTAACTGTAGTTTCAACCATTTCTGGCCACCTTCAAACATACATACTATTAATTCATGAGGACAGGGCGGCTGATTGTAAAGTATTGTCACGTTCTATTTTGTGGCATGATTTTGCTTCCAACGTGACTGGCAAGAGAGAACCTTTTTAATGGGGTACGCAGTGATTCTCTCCTATGCTGCGGGGTCTTCCCTTTCAATAACTACAAAATGCTATTCACTTTAATGCCCACTTTTATTATCATCCCGTTTCTCTGCACTGTTTAGACTGAAACACATGTCTTAATAATTGTTAATGTTGCCAGTACAGTATTGAACTTTATCAACCAAAATTATGATTAAATACAAATAGAGCCACACCGCCCTAACATTTACTAATCTTGAGAATTAAAACATCTAAGGTGTTGTGGACCATTTCACAATAATTTATGTCAAACAAAATGTCGCCTTCATCCATGTTTATTTTAAAATTCGTATTAGTGTTTTCGGGATGGAGGCCCATTATTTAGCTAAAAAACTGTTAACAACATCAAAAGGTCATGTTTAAATTCGACAAAAACACATATGAAATAAATTATGATTAAAATTCTCTACCTTGTAGTCGAGTGTCAACCTATTACATCTCCATGTTTGTTGAACACTGAATTTTCATCGTTGAACCCACCAAAGGCATCTTTGCCGTGTTTAAGTTGGTGTTATTTTATGATTATATGATGGCAGAGTTTTGTAACCAATTTTACGTATTGACTGAACTGGTTCGCGATTCTTAAGACTCAAATTAAGTATTCAATAAACAAAGACACGCCATAAGCGATCACATATATATAACAATTTATAATTTAAGAATTAGAATCAATATTATCTTTAGCATAGACAATTATTGAACTATTCACCCTTAAAAATATTTTACATACTTAAAGTTGTGTTCAACAAATACAATCATCCCAAATTAATATGTCAACAGTTTTAGAATATATTTAAAAAAATTTTTAGAATCAAAGTAGTTATATATTGATCACAATTTAAACAAATTTTAATGTAAAAAAAATTGGTATAAAATTATGGAGTCGTGATTATAAATTTCGTTCTGTATTGAAAGTTTGTAAAAAACGTAGTTGAAGACCCAAAAGTTCGATGACACTACAAAATCCTATGTTTTAATGGTAAGTTTTTGAAAAAATGCGTAGCTGCAAAGTTTACTTCATTCAAATTATTATTAGTTTTCATTGACAATATTATTTTAAGGTTCATTCTCAATCCTTTGTTTATAAAATGAAGAAACTTACTATTGGTTTCAATATCGAATTTATGTTCAGAATTATTGATCTCATTAATGTGAATAGCTAAATTTGTGAATGTGAATTGTTCTTATTATCTATAATACTACTCACATCTTCTTTTATCCTAATGATGAGAGATCTACCTGATTGGCCAATATATTCTTTAACACAAGAGCAAGAAATGGAATATATGCCACTTTTGTGGATAGGAGCTATTATATGTTTGTTAACAATAATATTACTCCAAGTATAACGGATTGAGAAAGAGACAATGTATTTCTTATCCGTAACTAATTTATATAAACATTCTTTTAGTTCATAAGAGATTTGACCATAGAAAGGAATTGAAAGATAAATTATATCAACATTTTTGGACGAAATTGACAGTATAGTTATTAATATTAAGAGCACTTTGTAAAATTGTGCGTAATACTACCACAAAATTATCGTAAGAAAGTGATACTCTATGTAGCTTTTGGAAAGCGGCATTGAAAAAGGCAGCTTTATGAGATTCCGCATGACAAGATGAGTTATTGATCGCGTGATCAGTGGTGGTGGGTTTTCGATATATTTTGAATTTTAATCCCTCATTTGATTTGAACACATTAAGATCTAAGAAATTTATTCTATTGTTTAATTCTAATTCATGTGTGAAATTAATTTTAGGATGTTGGACATTTAAGATATTTAAGATTTTAGTGACCATTAATGATACAAAAAATATCACCTACATATCTGTTCCAAAAATTTTTTTTAAATTGATGGATCGTTTAATTAACGGAATTTTGTTTCTAAATCATGTATGAGCAAGTTAGCCAGAATGGGACTGAGAGGTGAGCCCATTACAAGTCCGTCTGGAGCCATATATACTTTATTATTGAATTTGAAAAACTTTTATTTAAGACAAATTTAAAAGTTCTATGATAGTAATTTTAGTATCAAAATCTATATTGTTATCTGAAAGTTTCTATTCAACAATTAGAAAAGAGTCCGTTATGGGGACAGATGTGTATAAATTAGTGACATCAATACAAAATAGTAAGAATTCGGATGGAAGAGATCCTTTTCACTCTGAAGTGTTATAGATGCTATGTTCAAAGTTAAGATTTATGTTGTTCTTTTAACGATCGGGCAAGAAAAATTGAAGATTTATGGACGTATGAATTTATATAGCTAATAGAAAAATTATTCCCTTTGTGAATTTTACAAAGTCCTGAGATTCTGAAATTCTTTATATAGATAGATATAGATAGATAGATCGTTTATTCATTTCTTTACATAAGCATACATTACAACTTATTGTACTAATATACATATGACTAGATACTATACAGTATATGGAACACGTC
>WYDF02055661.1:0-11940 GCA_009867245.2 Adranes taylori
CAGTCAAGCCCTGAACTTCATGATAGCACACTTGATACATATATAGACTTTTCTCCTGGCATAATTTCTACTAGGAGGATCATTACATTCAGTCACCACTCCTAAAGATTTAACTTCAGCAGGTTCGTCTGAACCAAGTACACCTCTTTTTTTAGTGAAGATATTAGGCAAAACTATATGAAAGTTATGTCCGAAGTTGCCAACACGTAGATACATTATTACAAAGGGGAGAAACTCTTAAGACACTATCTCGGGCTAACTCGCTATTTTTTCATCAGACTCAAACCAACTTGGATAACTCCAGTGACTCAGAGTCGAACCAAACCGTCCGACCAGCCCTAAAACAACGAAAACTACCCCAGACGTTAAAACTCGATTCACCTGCACTACAATGGCGAATGAACATAACGCTGGGCCTAGCGGAGACAAGCCTAGCGGAGACAAGCAATAAGGCTCCGTCTAAACCTAAATTTGTGGCTCCTATGTACTATGATCCTGCTAATAGTGACATAATCGAGTTCTTTAGAAACTATGAATATTCCTCCAGACACAATGGATGGATACCAGCTCTCAAGATAACCTACATAGGAGTTTACTTGCGCAGCAACGCTAACTTCTGGTTCAAAAGCTATTGCGCAGATATCGCCAACAAGGACAAAACGTACGAGGAAATCAAAGAAGACATAATACGAGAATTCGGAGGTTACATCCAGCTAAGGAAATAAAATATAAACTTAGGAATAGGAAGCAAAGAGAGGGAGAGGATTCAAAGCAATATTTCTACGCAATATTAGAATTATGTAATGACCTAGATGAGAAAATGGCACTAGTCGAAATAATGGAATATTTTCAGAACGGGTTACTCCCAGTAAATTTTGATAAGTATGTATGCTTGACGAAAGAAAACATGACCATGAGTGAACTAAAGTCGGTTGTCAATAAGCTAAATGCTATCCGGAAGCGTGCCATTGTAAAAATATTCCAGTATGTGCAGTAGTCCTCGTAAATTCAACGCAAAGACCAAACTACCAATGCCCTCCCACAAACTAGAACTATTGATAATCGTCCCAGATGCTTCCACTGTGGAATAATTGGGCCTACACAAGTATCCTGTCGAAAGCTCCTAAACGCTAATAGAGCATTTCAATGGGAGCCAGTTCATCTCAATCAATTCCGCCCCTTCAATGCTTACGCAACAAATATGCAAAACTTCCCAAGTCAGCCGAGATCATAATGGGCAAACCAAACGTTCTCAAAAAAAAATGTATATAGCAATCATGACCCATTTTTTTAGCAGATCCAACATAGATTTTAAACCATGCAATGGGAATAACCCAAGTTACCAAAACCAAAATCAGAATTGACCGAGTTTCTATGGACAAAATAATTGCGGACAACAACAGTCCAACAGCAATTTCCCATCAACCCAGCAAAATAGGGGTAATTTCAATCAATTTTTTGACAATCAAAGAGCACAAAACCTTAGGGAACAAAAAACCACACAGGGCAATCAGATGTATTGGGACTCCCAACCAGAACCCGTCCACGTCCGGACAAGGTCCTCGTAAAACGAATGATATGTCAAAACTTAATCATGCGTGTCAAAAAACTCGCAATAGACGAGGCGACAAAAATCTGCTCTTTGTCGACCTCGGGGAAATATGAGGAAATTTGTTGCAACTTAGTCGTAAATTTAGTTTTTAATGGAAGTAGGTTAAACATTCTATTGGACACAGGCGCGTCCGACAACATTTTAGCAGTTGATAGTTTGTACGTATATAATAATCCATCCCAAGGTAATACCAACAAAGTGTAAATTTATCAGGAACGCAGATGGGAGACTAACAGATATTGTAGGAAAAACAAATGTTATTTAAGAGTTATTTAAAAAAGAAGATAATTAATCATTTGGTTTGACGTAGTAACGGAAAGAATTTATTCTGAGACTGTTAGATGTAACATGGAGACCACTGTAGGCTCTATGTTTTCTATTTATCCTATAGTTGAGGATATAGGTGGAAATTTATATAAGCTACGATTAGGGACTTCTGATCTTTAAGGCACAGGAAGAAAAAGTCATCAAAACTAATTATTCACGAGATAGATATTGAAAATGATGATGATGTATTTAAATTTTGTTTCATGGCATGGCAAACGAAAAGTTTTTTTCCAAAAATAAATTAATGTTGTTGAACGAAACGTATTTAAAAAATGGGGAATTAAAGATTAAGGTAAAGTCAATGGCGTTGTACGATCAAAAATATTTTACCCTTACTACGACAGGATATTTTCAAGTAATTTCAGGAATAAATGTGGATGGAACTGAGAGGGATATAGTGGAAGTTGCGTTGTACAATGCCGAGCAGATTGCTGCTCCTAGAGTAGAAAAAGAGGTATACGAATTCTTACTTGTGGATTTCCTTATTCCCGAAGGCTTATCTTTGGGTGATCAACTAATAACGTTACTCAAGAAATATGAACATGTATTTGCAACTGCCTTATCTACCATGGGAAATACAGATGTAAAACATGAAATTTTGTTGGAGAATGAAACCTCGTTGAGATCGCGGTCATACGGCGTCAGTCGGAAGGAAAGAGAGATCATAGAGAAGCTTATCAAAGATATGTTCCGGAACAACATCGTCAGGATTAGCTCGAGCGCCTGGACCTCACCGGTAGTGCTCGCGCGCAAGAAAAACAATAAAATTAGAATAACTATTGAGTTCAGAAAACTGAACTCAGTTACCAAGATATCCAATTGGCCTTTACCACTGTTGGATGATATACTAAGTTCCCTACATGGAAACAAACTTTTCTCGGCATTGGATATGTTGAGCGGGTACTAGCAAATACAGATGGAGGAAAGCTCAAAAGAGTACACAAGCTTCATCACAATGTTTGAGTATAACGTATTGGCGTTTGGATTATGCAACGCGCCCAGCACTTTACAATTATTGTCAGATTTAGTTTTTGAAGGAATGAAATGGAAACGGATACTGACCTATCTAGATGACGTCATAATTTTTTCAAATGACTTTACAGAGCATATATATATATAACCTGGAATAAGTATTCCAAAGATTGGAAGAAGCGAACTTAACACTGAAACCAAGTAAATGTATATTTTTCAGTAGACGCGTTCAAATTTTAGGACACATCGTAGAAAAAGCGGGAGTATCACCAGATCCAGATAAGTTGAAAGCAATTAGGGCATTTCCAATACCCAAAACAGTGAAGAAACTCCAAAGTTTTTTGGCATTATGTAATTTTTACAGGAAGTTTATAGAAAACTATTCAAGAATAGCAAAACCATTGTATAATCTAGTGAAGAGATACATAAGATTTCAATGGCCGGAAGAAGTTAATAAAGCATTCGAGAATCTTAAAGAAAAACTGACAACAGCGCCAGTCCTGAGCCATATAACTTGAACAAACAAACACAGCTAAGAGTGGACGCTAGTATAGAAGGTTTAGGAAGCATCCTACTGCAAGAAAGCGACGATGACAAGTGGCATTCGGTAGCCTATATTTCCAGGACTTTAAAACAAAATCAGAAAGAAATTATACAATAAGCGAGTTAGAAATGCTGTGCATTATTTGGAGCCTGACGTATATACGTCATTTTATTTATGGGAAGCACGTGGCCATAATCACTGATCACCACGCGCTGTGCTTCCTAAAAACAGTAAAGAATCCCTCAGGCAGAAACATGTGATGGGCAGTGAAGGTAGCAGAATATGACTATTCGGTTTGTCACATCAAGGGGTCCAATCATAAGGACGTAGATTGTTTGAGCAGAAATCCGGTGACAGAGGGAACCGAACAGATGGAAGAAGAGGCAATGGATATACCTACATGCAGTTTAAGATCATATGACATAGCGGAACTACATAAAAAGGACACCACATTATTCGCAATATGTGATGTATTGGAAAACCCAGCGACAAATGGGCAACTAACAGCACTCAAGAGGAGGGCTCAGAATTACATACTAATCGAAAATATTTTATATAGGAAAAATGTATCCACAACAGGAAATGAGAATTTAATAGTCATCCCAGACGAAATTAAGCACGAAATTTTATTTTCAATACACTCGGAGCCCCTAAGCGGCCACTTAGGTTTTTCAAAATATGTAAATAAAATACGTACAGTATATTATTGGGAGGATTTCTTAGGGACGTAAGAAATTTCCCGATTGTCAAAGGCGCAAAGGATAGAAAAATATGGGGCCACCAGGTCTATTACAGCCAATTCCGGTAGGAGTGCCATTACATCAAATAGGCATCGACCTGCTAGAACCATTAAGAAAAACAACGCCAGGAAAGAACACAATTGTAGTAGCAATAGACTACGCAACCCGTTTCGTCGAAGCGAAAGCTCTAAGTTCAGGAAAATCCGATCAAGTTGCAAAGTTTCTACTAGAAAACATAATCACACGACATGGCTGCCCAGAGAAAATGTTATCCGATAGAGGAAAAACATTCCAGTCGGAAATGGTAGCAGAATTAGTAAAAATAATAGGAGGAGTAAATATATACACAACGACTTACAGGCCGAGCTGCAACGGACTAAAGGAGAGATTGAATAAAACTTTAGTGGGCATGCTTAGCTTGTATACATGTACAGATCAATCAGATTGGGATTTGTACCTCCCACATGTGGTATTCACCTATAATGCGAGACAGGAAACAACGAAGTATTCGCCGTTTATGTTGATTTCTGGTAGAGAGCCTATTCTGCCGATCGATGCGACACTGAAACTGCCGGTGGTACATGAAACCACAAAAAGTATATGGGAGAGAGCATTAGCAGTTCGTAGTATGGCAGTCGAAAATATTCGAAATAAACAAGTTGTTGACAAAGAGCAATATGACAAACGACGTAGATATGTTGAATTCAATATCGGCGATAAAGTGAAGGTATTCAAACCTATTAGGAAGAAACTCACATTAAGGTTTAGGGCATAATCTCACCTTCTTACGGCTCATAAATTGTTAATTTGTAATCAAATAGTGAACTATTAAAATCACCAGTTTATTATATACCTCCGGGTTAGGGAAATTTTCGTATAAACCCCCTTGATAGGAATTATTTCATTTTTCAGTGACTACGAGAACACGGAAGCAATGTCGTAGCACTGTCCATTTTTGCAGGGTCAAACAAAGCTCTATATGTTAAGGAAGGCAACGTCCTATGTTTGACAACAGCATTAGATATGAACTTTTCAGTACGGCTAGGCATCGCACCGCCCTCGCCAATGGTCGAGGACCACGTTGAATCATCATTCGGAATTTCTTGGAATGGTGGTGAAATTATGCAGCGCCCGGCAGTACAGCTTTTGAAAACGTTCACATACGACAAACATGTACTAATCAAAAACAACTACACCAAATTTTACCTGCAACAATTTCCCCCACGAAAGATAATATTGGTTCGGGAGAAGAACACAAATAGAACATAACAGTAAATTACTGCCAAAAGCATGACAGACTGTCAAAGGTCATGCCCAATTTTATGTGCTCATGGAGCGACGCTAAATGGATTAAGCGTACACACTTACAGCGCGCTTGGGCTTTCCCGTTATGAGAATATAAGCAGGATGCTGCCCTAAGCAATCAATTAGTCGCCACAGGAAGGACAGAATATTATAGGCCTCAGCACAATATAGACACAAAAAACATAAAGACGAAAATAAACAAACAAAATGACGAGAAGAGAAAAAGAAGAAAAACAAATGGATAGATTGCATATATATTTTTTTCTGGTTTATATAATTAATAATACCATAACACATGTATAATTTAATTAATATTGCCAAAGGTAACTTATAGATAAATAGCATAATACTACAAAAATATTTTTTGATAAGTTACGATAATCTTAAGAAAAATAAGGTCTCGTCAAGTATTCTTTCACCTCTAAAACTATAAATAATTGCGTTTAGAAATAGTAACCTACTTTTATCTATTCTTACTGTCTTTAATAATAAGCTATTTCTTTTTGTCCTAGTCTTAGGAAACGCTTTTTATGTATAGCACTCTTAATCGGTATAACCCTAAACGCTAACCCTACAAATCCCTATCCCAGAAATACACCCAGGACAGAAAGAGAAAACCCAATTCCAAGTACTTGTCAGGGAACAGTAAGTCTGGAGAATGGGAAAAGTTATTCGATAGAACTTCAAAACATGATCCCTTAGATGTTCGTTTTTTATAATTTCAATGCGTATTTTAGTTCGAGATGCGGTAGATGACAAATACGCCCTGATTCATACATTTCATACGCACTAATTTGAAAAGTTACTTTTCTCAAATGTTAAGGTCATATCCTCATAAACCAGGAATTCATAGGGTGAAGGACTTCTATAATTTTTTCACTTTCCTTTTGTCTACAGGTCCATAACTTGTGTGTTAGTTTGTTTTATAAAATGAGGTAGGAATTTTTGTTAAAAGAACTTGTTTTAACTAGACCCAAGGATTTTTATATTCGAAACCGTTGCCGCTGAATATTTTTTTTTCTAAGATCTAAGTAGCATATAATAAATTAATAGTGCATTGCGGTCAAAACAACCTTGAGAAAAGATCACTCAAATAATTAAAGCGAAATGAAATGAAAAGCAGTGCCTTGGTTCTGATATTATTCATCGACAATAATAATGTTAAAATTCAATAAACTGTCAATAACATACAACAACTAACTCAGATGACTCTGTTTTGTGCTTTTATACGTAAAGGTACAACATGGCAGCTCCAACCACTAAACTTAACAAAATAAAAATGTAATTAACGGATAATAATGACAGTGCCAAAAATATGTGTAACTTATGTGATTTAATAGTGTTATTAATCATGTTTATGTTAATTTTCGTAAAATCTTGAATATAGTTTTTATGATAAAACGTGTTTCTTCAAAATTTGTTTTTATACAATATTTTTTACATCCGGAATGGGTTTGAAGTTAACGGTTGCGCAAGCGCCGGGCTGTATATTTCATTTCGGTATCGGATAACAATGGCTAAAAGGCCTAGTGTCAAGACTAAAAAAAAATTTTGAAGAAGAAGAAGATGACATAGCGAAGTGCCATGATAATTATAGATCAATGCTCGCAGAGTGAATTTTAAATTCTAACGGAATCGCAGATGTAGGACTAGACCAAGAGATGTCAGCAGATACACCAAAGTAAGAATTTACATGCAGTCATACGTGGAAAACAAAAACAATTTAGAAATAAGATTCGCTTTATTATTACGCCTCCTTCGTAATGCCTTTTTAAAAAATAAAAGATATTGATTACTACTTAAAAGAATAAAACATGTAATTATTTCCAAAACACACTGATTATTACTTGAAGGAATGAAATATTTTATTATCTCAAAAAGATATTGATTATTCCTTCAAGGAATAAAATATTTAAAGAGTCCTAAATAAGATATTAGTCATTAGCTCTTAATTAGTTAACTCTTAAGAGAATAAAGAATTTAGTTATTTCTAAAAAAGTATTCCGATAATTGACAACATTGAAACGCATTAAGTAAACAAACTGAAGAAGTAACATAATCTGAGATAAGAAACTGCAATTCGACATATATACGCGTTAACAGAAACACTTGCTATAAGATTTTGGATTCATGTGAAAACGTCAACCAATGCAACGAAGAGAGATAGAACAAACGGTATTCGCTTTCTTATGCGAAGTTGATAAAACTTAACACAATTTGGCTATCATGTAGGGTTAAAAAACAATATAATTATAAGTTGAAAAACATTGGAACAGTCACACATAATTAACGAATCATCCACTTAGAAAAAAAAACTTTAATTTTACAAACTTATCAGGTATATTTCAACTTACCGTTTTTCGCAATCGATCACGTTCACAAATGTAATAAACATAGAGTCACTATGGGCACTACACAATTGCTTGCCGAAAAAACATAAAAGTTAATTAGTAAATAAAGTCCTTAGAATAATATTAAACAAATATATTTAACATCTACACCTACGATAACGCGCAAAAACTAACATTCACTGAAGACACTACGTACGTCAAGCAACTGTCAACCATATATCCACAGACAGTGGACAGAGTTGCAAATAATATAACTACCGCGGAATAATACAGACGAGATCCGCTTGGGCTTTTCGCTGTAACACGAAATATATAATACATTTAAGTTAAGATATAAAATAAAAGAACTTTATATAGACAATAAACAGTTCTATGTTTAGACAAGTCAAAAAACTTGGATGCAGACTTTATCATAGTTCTTATACATATTATTTTTTTGTTTCAGTTAAAAGTAGTAATATAAACAAATCATACAGGCGGTAACCAACACCGAAAGTAATATAATTGTGAATAAGTTTATGTTCTAGTCATCAATCATAAATAGATAAGTTGTATAGATATGTTCTTTAATGTGAAGCTACGCTCGCATCACAAAACGGTTTGATGCTTCATACACGGTATGGTGAACCGCAAGATTTCAAAGTAATAATATTTTATCAGGCATAAAACTATTCAGTCATAAGGAATAATTATAAATATATTTACAAATGTATTATTATAAGGCAAATACGTTTCTTAAAGACAATAACTGTTTATTTGACATTGACATAGAGTGCAGAGAGTTCACACTAACTTTGAAACAGTATATATTGAAGAATGACGTATAAAGCAAAACGGAGAACGAATCCAGGGAGACGTCAATGGAGTTAGGAGCTGAGGACGAGCGAGAAAGAGAGCCTCAGAGAGAGGTTGGGGCTCACCAAAAGAAGGTGGAACGAGAACATCAACAGTGTTGCATTAGGAAGGTTCACGATTAATCACAGAGTTGTTCACTAAACGGTCTAAAAAGCCATAACCAAAGAACGTCTTGCCACTAAAACAAGACAGTTCAAGCTATTAGTACTATAGAAAGCATATCACTATTTTCTATTGTGCCATAGATGTCTAGGCGTCTATGACCAGGGGATCCAATATTAATTCAATTCGCGAATCGTAATAGGCACTACGATTTAATATCCTTTACACTATCAAGGTGTAAGGAGTCGATAAACAGTGTTAACAAACATACACTGAATCATTGTTTTTTTCTTTCTTATCAATTAGTAAAGTAAAGTGTGTCCCAAAACGCACAGATAGGGTAACAGTCGCGTTTAGGAATAGCTAGCTAGTATTTTTTTAGACACACCTAAAACCATGAAGTATTCCGTTGCTCAATATACAATAAAACGAACAGCACGAAATACGGAAGCAAATAAAACAATAAAGAAAGACTAAAGATAAGTCGAACGAAGATAAATTTACACATAACATCAAAATGTTACGACAAACATAAATAGAAACGTGTTATATTCATGAGAAATAATATATTTAGGACAACAAATTCTAATAGTGAAGTGAGACTAACAATACTAACATTCTCATTTCCCATCACCAGTCAATGTCGTATTACCGAATGGACGAAAAAGTATAGCATAAACAACATAAAGTCACTAATTTATAGTAGTGCAAATCTGATCCACATTTGCACTTACTGCCAAAGGCTCAACAGCAGACAATGAATACCATAACACTGGCATAAGCAAACGTTCTACTACGGCAGCGCTCTACTACAAGCCTCAATCATCCAACACAGACAAACAGTTCTGCGATCAGAACTGTCACTTCATAATGAATGATAACGATAAGACTCATAATATACGAGGAACGTGTGTTATGTTTTGCTGATATAAATAACAATTATATATTTTTTACTTCTTTTTATTCTTATTATAGTTTTTATGCTTCGTCTTGAAAATTCGGGTCGAATTCTTTCATAGCGGGAGCGAGTGTAGCGTGGCAAAATGTTGTCATCTTAATTTAATTTTACTATAGATTGATTTTTACAAATAATAGTCATGTCATCGAATTTAATAGTCATGTCATCGGGAACTAGGCCCATTATGAAGCTAAAAAATTATTTATCAACATCAAAGGTCATGTTTAAATCGGATTTAAACATGACGTTTGATGTTGATAAATAATTTTTTAGCTTCATAATGGTCCTAGTTCGCTAATACGAATTTTAAAATAAACGTGGATGAAGGCGACAATTTTTTTCATATAATTTATTTGTAATGGTCCACGACACCTTAGATGTTTTAATTAAATAATTTACTCCTTTCTATTAATATTTTTGTGTAATACTGTTCAACTCCGAGCTGAAATAATGAATCCGCCAATGTGTCGACGTTTATTTTATTTAATTATTTTTGACGCATCATGTACTGGTCTTATTTCCAACTTATTTTATTTGTATTAATTATTTATTCTGCCGCAATAAATTTTATTCAAACTTTAATCAGTAAACATTTCTATTTTTCATATGGTGACTAATTACTGAATTTCTATTAATTTATTGTTATAATTATTTCGGATCTAATTGAATACATTGATGTTAATTCATCTGGTGTTATTGTTTATTCATGCCTACACCTGTGTGAATCAAAGCTTATGAATTAATAATAGTTTGTACCGGACTTTAGCCATCTGCTACCCCCGTACAGGTCAACTTTTTATCAGTAGAGCTATCCATTAGTGTTCAACCCATATCAATCCCAAATCCCACTGCAGGGTTAGGTTCCGACTCAGAGTGGACGGACCTCAGTAGTGACCAAAAAAAAACTCGACAATATAGTAACAATGCCGCTTTCAGGGTTGGACACTTTTTGGCTCGAGATTTGTTTAGAGTGCCGTGATTAGATTTTTTGGATTCGTATACAAGAGTATTTATATAGAAAAATGGCGACCCTCAGGGTTGGGCAATTTGTGGCTCGAAATTTGATTAGAGTGCCGAGATTAGATTTTTTGGTTAAGGATTCGAGTTTTTGGTTCGAGATTTGATTAGAGTGGGGAGATTCAAGTTTTTGGTTCAGGGTTGGGTAATGTTTCGCACGAGAATCAATATTTTGGTTTCAGTTTCGGTTTTTTTTGATATGGATTAGATATTTTGGTTTGAGATTTTTGAGTTTTTTATTCAGGAGATGAGTTTTTGGTTCAGGGTCCTGTAATTTTTGGCTCGGAATTCGATACATATATTCAAAGTTACAGGAACAATTATTTTACGTTGCATGAGACGTAGAGACTGTGCTTTTGCAATTGAATAAATTTTGTTATCAGGGTGCACATTATAATTTTGGGAGGAGTTCCAAATGATTATTTTATTGAGAAATTCAGTTTTAAAATTAGACGACTGAAATTTAGCTCGCATATAGTACACTGTATTATTCATCAAATGATAGTAGTGCCTTCCCTATGAGTGGTATGGGACGCAACGATACCACATTTAAAATTTTACAACCTTTTTGATATATTTCAGGAACTATAAAAGATAGGAGGCTTGAAGAAACTTTATTATATAGATTACCAAGAGATAATAATTTTTTGTTTTGTAAACTATGCTATCCATTTACTTGAAACCGTCTATTGTTCTGTATTAAACATCTCAGTTCCTATGAAAGTTGGAATAAAACTTGGAGAAATGCAAGATCCAGGGACCTCAATTTTATATAAAGCGGACACGAAGAAAAAGTTACACAAAAGCGGCTGTGGGAAAAACTTGAGCTACTCTTTGCTAGCCCTCGTAGATTTCAAATGATAGTACACATGAGGGTTTTGGAAATTAGCTAAAAAGAGAGTCAGAGAGAGAAGAGAGCGAAAAGATAGCGAAGGTGTCCGCGCCATAGGCAAATATGGTGGCCGGGGGATTTATGGGTAGGCGATTTATAAGATTAATGTTTACCCTAAACAACTATTGTGCTAATTGAATATAATAGACGTCTTATAAAGTGACAGTCAAAACTAAAGGGATCAACAATTGTTTTATGCAAGATACAACAAAACGTAGGACTTCCAGTATATGAAAGATGGGGTGGCGATCACGTCCACGAATTT
>WYDF02055672.1:0-11939 GCA_009867245.2 Adranes taylori
TATTGCTCCTATTAGAGCGTGAAAAATGGAAATTGGTAAGATCTTACTCGGAATTTCTTAAAGAACCTGAAACGATCTGATAAGTACTATACAGGATAAAAGTAGGCCATTGCCAGCTTCAAATCTTTATACAGTTCATTCTCTGTATCAAATTTACTTCTTCATATATATTCCACCAGATAATAGTCTCTGCGAGCAATAGCCATTCTTCCTATTCTCCTTCTCATATCTCGTTTTACCTTCGACCAATTCGGTTCAATATTCTGAGTATGAATTTGTCGATTATTTGGAAAAATTAATGAAATATTATGATTTACAGCCTCGTGAATATAGCCCCGTCGTTGCAAACCATTGTATCCTCGCCAACAATCTGTAATAATTTTTGTGCTATGTTCCACATTTTCAAGAATAACTCTTTCGAGACTCTGAGTATCGCGTTAACGTACAACTTTTAAAAAAGTTTGTTTGATAAACCGATTGATGCCACCAACAACCCAACGCGTTCTTCTTAGTCTGCCACGATTATATTTACGTTTTCCAAACGCGCTTTCATCAATCTCCACAATGTGGTAAGATTCGAAAAATTTGTCATATTATGTTTTACCATTTTCTGATCGCACTGAACTTAATTTTTATTACAAAATTCTGCAAATTATTTCAGATTATGGAAGGCTTCAAAGTAAACAATATGTTGACTAGTAAATACTGAGGAGATGTTAAGCAATAAGATATTTTAGTCGATAACATTTTACATTTTTGATATTATATTTTGTCATCATCAGAAATTATACGCAATATTTCCACTGGCAAGGAAGTGACACCCGTACAGAAACAAAATACTTGCCTAAGATTCTCTTATTGCATGCTGATATAATAATGCAAAACACAGAAGAAGACTACCATTCTGATTGCTCGGCACAGCATTTTCTTCAAATTGTTGTGATGTATATTAACATCCTTTACTTTTTTGGACGTAATTGTGCAGAACACAAACAGCTTTTATAACGACAATGACTTCATTTATATTATGGCAAACTATAGTAGTCATCATTCCAAATGAACATTCAACGGTTTTTCTTCTTTGGTGTAACCAGTAATTAAAAATCCTTTTAATATTATAAAGCCTCCTTTCTCAATAGTGTATTAAGAAATTCAACGATAGTGGGAATGCTTTATCCGCTACAAAATAATACGAAACGGAATATCAAATATTGCATGAAACGAATATTCCATTGCTGACGCCCAAAATATTCCAGCGTCACTATTTCTGCCAGCATATACAGTTTCTATAATCATAAAAAGGCCGTCTACATCAGAGCATCCTAATGCCACTATGGAATGGTAGGATTTGTAATAGAAATTAGTCAAGCCAGTATTTGTAAGTTTTTCTAATACGAATGTGTTTGCCATCCAGAGCTCCTTTACAGTTTGGTAGATTCCATGATAATTCGAAATTCTGCATTTCTTTGCCATTCTTGCATATTCGGTTTTGCCAAAAAAACTTGACTCAACTGATTCAATAAAATCTTTATGATCTCTGTTATATTCCGCCCAGCGTTCCTCTCATTTCGGACGAAATAGTGTCCTGGCGAGACAATTACATTTCTGAAAATGTGAATTAAATTACATAGTATACGTGAAACACTAATACATTTTTTATGTTGCAGTGAATGGATGCAAGGACGAGTGGCGAAACTTGAGAACTGGTTTTGTACGAAATTTAAAACTTGCTCCACTTGCAGACTAGTTTAAAATCAATAACAAAAAAAAAACCTACTACTTATATGAGCGATGCAATTTACGTTAGCTTGTATTATTTCAGCGGGTGTGCCAAGTGGGAATTTATCTCCCATTCCTGCTGAAGAGTTCGAAGCCACTGAGCAATCTGAAACACAGCAGATGACAAAAATTTGGTTACTGAATCTTACCAAGCTTCTTATTTATCATTACAACAATCAGTTCCTCCGGCTGTTTTTTTGCTGCCTCCCAAGACATTGAACCCTTCTACAGCTACATAGACAGCGTAGATTCAACAATCCGAACCTGTTTTGACCAAAAAAAGAATGCAGCAATCCTAATGTAGCAACTGTTGAATATTTTGTAACAAATTAGAGTCAACTGATAATTCCTCGTATAAATGACAAAAGGGAATTTATGCAGCAATTTCTCAATAGCTTTTTGACGGACCCTATGTCGATGACAGATATACAACTGAGGACCTATAAACGGAGGACCTGAATATTCTATTGCTTGAAACGCTTCGCCATCCTGTTTCGGTCGCATCGCGGTCTCGTCGCAAATCATCGCATCATGTACGGAAGCTTTTAGTCTAGTTATTGTTGATGCATGTGACTAATGGCGTTGATCTAAGACGCACAATTTGCTGGCATAATTTACCGGGCAAAATTTTGCCGAGCTTATTGGTAAATTTTCCAGTTCTTGATTAAAGTAATGTCTTGAATTTTATTGTTGAAAATAATCTCTGTTAAGTGGTAATTGATTTAGAACGTACCAGATTTCCGAACTGGTTTAGAGTTAATTATCACAATGTCTACGTCGCAATCCAAGAATGGTGACATATCCAATCCAAGGTTGCAGAGCAGTTAAATGTTCGCCACACACCCATTTCCCCAACTTGTACAAAATTTTCTTGTCTTTTCATCTCGGCTCCTTCAGCACATGTAACTTCTCACTCGGGAACCTGTTCTGCTATCAAATTTTAGCGTTGGCTCCTCAATCCCAAGGAATAATCTTGCACGATAGTTAAAAACCTCTAGGTTGGAAAATTTGTGTTTGCGATCTACGTTAAATTTGTGGTTTTATTAGGTTCCAAGTCAGATTCTGTAAAAATTTAACCCTAGATATTTTTTCAATTATATGATATTTATAAATGCATAAGGAATAAACAAGGTCTCATATATTGATCAAATTATAAAATAGTACCTTCGGCCACCGACGACCTTCGGCAAAAAATATTGCGAGATATATTTTTTTGACAAAGTTGGTTTACTTCTCCTTTAGTCATATTATAAAGTTTAATGTAACAATATCTGGCTTAGCTTTGTCGCAACTTGTTTCATCAATGGAATTTGTGTGAAGCATTGTTGATCAAAATAAATCTGTTATGTTTTTTGGATAATTTGACACCAAAGTGGAATCCTAGCAAAAGCCTAAGATTGAAGAGTTTCGAATTCGATGTTTTTTGGGTAAAAAATCTTTGGGTATTTCAGGCTTATTTTTTTGTATTGTTCCTACGTAAGTTAAATTTCATGGGGAGAAAACTAACAGCGGTCACAATATCGCTAGTGACCAATTGTTGCTTACTAGTAGTAGTTATGGTGTAAGGACTGACTTATTGAGACAGGGAATTGGCGAGAAATATACAAATTTGGTCGTTGTCATTTAATGAAGACTACACAGGAAGCCCAAATCAAAATTGCTTATTGGGAAACACTGGTCCAAATAATTGCTTCCTAATATTATACTAAATTGGTGTAATAATTTTTTAGAATCCTCTAATTCATGGAGAACTTCTGAACGTTGCAAATGATAATCAGCACGAGACACACACTATCGTAACAGATACACGTAACATAGGGAAACGTATATAAACCTAATGGTTATATTCATATAGAAAAGAAAACTTGGAACATTTGAAACGATGTAGTAATTTAAGCAGACCCTCACGAAGTTATAATAATTCATGGAGCGCGTACATTTTTCTTTTCAACCATAAAGGCAGATACGCAAAATAATAGTCAGATGGTGCTTGCTTGCTGACTGCTTGCCTCATTCGCATCAACAAATCATGAGGCTAAGAAAGATACCCACATTGACGTCACCCAGCTACAAAACGTATTCTATATAAAAAATTCTCTTTTTCCTTCATTTCTGTGCAAAGTAATTTGTTTTAATTTATTTTTTATGATTTAATTCTTGTGGAATGCTCGGCATTATTACAAAATACTTTTGAAACTATATAAGCAGAAAGTAATTTAATTTTTAGCATAAGCATCTTAAAATTATATATAAAAGTTTTCAGAAATTTAATACACATATTTCGACTAAAAATGTTCATTAGAATTTCTGTAACATTAAGAGATAATTTTTTCAACTTAAAAAGTATCCACTATCTGTAGGCTCTTTGGCTTAAAAATATTGCCTCCCGCCGGATTGCTGACAAAATAAAGTCAAGACATACCTGGGTGAGATTAGTAATAAAATTGTGTGTTAACGGAATTTGAAATTAATACCATGAAAAGAGATCATCGTTTTCATTTAATTTATGTTCTTTGTTCCAGAAATTTCCAGGTACTTTAGTTTGCCCATCCTTTAATCGTTTCTCTTCCTCTTTTGTCGTCTACCTTGTCTTTCAGTAGTGAATTCTTTATCAGGATTGTTTGTCGAGCGACATGGCCGAAATGTATGAGGTAAACTTGTTTGAATCGTGTGCTGATACGAAGCTCTTCCAGGACCAAAACATTGGTACGATCTTTAGCTCAAGAGATGCAAAGAATACTCCGGAATACTCACAACTCGAATCTTTCGTTTCCATTTAATTAACTTCAAAATTTCACCAACATAATTAGGAATGGAGAAGATGAGGTCATTGATCAGTTTAAGTTTGATGACTATCTTTATTATTTAGTCTTTCCGTTGTGACGGACTTTCGTTCGCCACTCTGCTAATGGAGAGTAAAACGATGTCACAAATGGCACAAACGACTTTGTTACTACATAATATAATATCCTCCGGAAATATAATTCTCGGGCGCCAGGTCTGTTTAACGTGAGACCGCACGTCGGAACTGTTCTCTTAGTTCCACCGGTCATTAGATAACTCGGTGATGGCATTTTGCAGGAGAACGTGTTATTGTGGGCAGCTGAAAACGATTCTGTTGATTCATAAAACAGTTCATTTTATGAACTGTTGATTCATAAAATGCATTAACAAATTTACAAAACAAGTCTATGGGTGTTCATGACAATAAAAACAAAGAAAGAAATATGCATGAAAAATTAAATATCAATAATCAAATGTTAAATCTAGTCAATAACACACTAATGGCGGTAAGCAAATAAACAATAGCTAAACTAGACATCAGTCAATACAAATCAATAAAAAGCGTTCAGTACAAGCTATGCATGTACTCCGAAAACATTCCGAGTGTGCGCTGATATAGTAATAAGAAAACAATATTAATGCTGGAAGCATGCAAGAGCGAAGTATATTGTAACGGGGAGGCGGACGTTTAGTAAAATGGTATAAATGATGGAACATACAGGGATACTGGGAACCACTATTACCCTCTGTAGCACTTCGGTGACCGTAGGTTATTACAGTTATCAAGTGGCTAAGACTAGTCTCGGTGAGCGTAGACTAGAATTATACAATTTAGGGGGCTGGGTAAAAAGGTACATTATAAGCCACGGTAACACCTTGATAGGCATAGGTTTTTACAGTTACTGAGTAACTAAAACTTATATTGGTGAACGTAGATTCGTATTACATACTAATGAAAGGGGTCAGTACGGGAAAGAGATACTGCATGCCACATAAGGCCTCGGTGAGCGTGCATGCTATCGTTACCGAGTGTCTAAGGCTAGTCTTGCCGAGAGTAGATTAAAATTATACACTCTAGTGAACTGGGTGATTGAAGAAAGGAACACTGTAATGTGTTATCGTTAGTGAGCTACTAAGCCTATCTTCGGTGAGCGTAGGTTAGATTCATACACTCTAGTATTATAGGAAAAAGGTAAGGTAGAAGGAGAAATTAGCTGTTCAAAATACTTGCGATGAATAGAACACTGTATGTTATAAGAAATTGCTTACCAACCGCTGTCGCTTTGCTTACTGTTTTGGCTCAGCTATTGCTGACTGCTGCTGCTTGACGGCTTGGTCTTGTATTCGCTTTCATAGAATTAAAAGTGAATAAATGTAGTCTGATATAAATGTAATAAAGGAAGCTAGCTATTTAAAAGCCGGAGCCGCCGCTCTGGTTTTACCCTGTGTATTACCCAGCGCTAACTATGAATACTTTGTTTTTGACTCGTACGGTATTCCGACATGACATTGTAAGTAGCGCCACTACAGCGAACAATGACGATCCAACACACATATGAAATATGACATCGGACGCTGCTTAGGACATTAAACCCCGTAGACAAAATCCGCTTGTCCTATATACTTAAATCTCATACACGGATATTGTACATAAGTATTCAAAACGCATTATACACAGCCACCACAGCGACAGAGGGTAGCAACGTTTGCTATTTACAATATAAGGTTAACTAGCTGTGCGCCGAGAAGAAGCTCGTTCATATATCCCTAACACAGAACAGGTTTAACTTTAAGAACTGTTTATTCCGGCACTGAGTTTGCGTAATTTATTTTTTTAATCTATTTTAATTAACAGCCTTTGTTACACCATACCGTGGTAAGTTAGATGGCATTCGATGGCATTCGATGGTATTAGTTGGTATTAGCTGCTCCGGTATTTCTCGGTCTTCAAACCCGCATACTTCTTTCTGGAGATGCTTTAGGTAGGGATATAAACATTTTGAGCTATATTTGGCCCACTCATCGTGTAAACGATGTGTCTATTTCTCTTTTGGCGCTTACCCTGCGTTCTACCACCAAATAATCTGTCATATCTTTTTACAGGTATTTGGCGGCAATAAGTGCGATAATCTTGGCTGATTTGTTTGGAATGTCGTGTGTTGATGTAAAACTCTTCAAGACATAGGCATTGGTATATTCTTCAGTACAAGTAATGTCCGGTATATACACATGCTGAAACACTCGATTTCTTTCCAACGTGATTGTTTGGAAGTCCATGTTTTAGCTGCATATGTAGCATTCGGAAAACTGAGGGCATTGACAAGTTAGAGGTGTTCGTGATCAGTGATGCTAGGTCTTTATGGGCTGGTTTAGGTAGTGATTCCCCCACTATACGCTGCAATTGATCTACATATCGTGTCGTATGACTGCTTCTTCCTCTTTTGTCGTACCCCTTGTCTTGTATCATCAAATTTTCTCTCATATATGTTCTTCTGACGATATGACGGAAATAGGCGCAATAAATTTGGTTGGCTCATTAGAAAAGTCGTGTCTTGATGTCAAGCTCTTTCAGAACGCAGATATTAGAGCAGTATGTAGTCCTGGTGGTCCAAAGTATTCATCGATGTACCCACATCTCGAAACTCTCAGTCTCTTTCGGCGTTGATTGTTTCAACTTTCACATTTCACCACCATAAGTTGCAATGGAAATGATGAGGACATTGACTAGTTTAAATTCGTCATAAACATATTAAGAACATTAAAACATCGATCCATGGAAGTTTTATAATCAATATTATTGTAATATATTAATTAGATCAATAATATCTTATATATTATAATCCATAATATCTTAGAGTCAATACTATTCACAAGATAAAACAAGCTAAATTTTTCAATATATCCCAAGAGGTATTTAGGAAATATGTTAAGTTATTTTTCACAAGGACGTCACTGAGTAGTAATAAAGCGTCATACTTTTTTTCCTAGTTTCGTATACATTTAAGGCATTATTCAACTAAGCTATGCAACGCGGAGAGCTATTACTATATCTTCCAAAGTATAATCGAATAGAAGAAAAGAAAAGAAGGACGTACATATATGTTTTACGATGAATATGCTGCTTGAATAGGTAGATATTCCTAACGACTTCCAAAATCTTTGAATTTGCATAGAAAATGTATTGGGATCCATTAAAGTTTTAGTGTTCACCAAAATGGAAATGAAGTAATCATAATAACTACTTACGGCTGATATATCTACTAAATAACAAATTTTAGATTGTGTATTCGTAAATTTTATTTATATCATCAGTATTTTTCTTTATTGAAACTCATGTATAAACTATTAATAAAGTTAGTTAGTATATTTTCTTAACATTTTACAGGATTTAATGCTATGAAAGCAGGATCGTAGTTAAGGTATTATATTCTTTACACAACCACAATACTGCTGTCTTATTTTTTTTTTCTTGTAAGAAAATGCTCTTACATGAGTTTCAGGGGTGGGAAGAAGTGTTCACTTTGATTGGTCTTTGTATTTGTAATATGTATAGGGACTCCTTCTTGCGATTTTAATTGACTGGACATTTCTTGTAGAAGTTAACTATAATTTAAAAGATAGTTAGGTCGAACCATTCCACTCGATATTCCACTCCATATTTGTTACAATTGTTCTTCAGATCTGCAGATGGCTATCAAAGAAACATCTTTTACTCCTAGTCAATGTTGGAATATGCGAATGTTGATCCCGGTCAGGATAAATGATCGAAATCGTCGTTTTACTGTTGAACTGATGAGGATATCGTCCAACTATTTGGTACGATCGAATATATGTGATGAATGTTTGAGTAGATATCGTTTAATAAAGTTGTGACGGAAGTAGATGGATGTCGTTTAATGGGTCTTACCGGATGTCACCTAAGTAATTAATATCTGAAGCAGCGGCCCTGCTGGTCTTCACGGGTCACTGTATTGGGTTATCCTTTTGCTGGAGTTGGTGGTAGCGGTAACAGTGGTGGTAACGCGATTCGCAATTTGGATGCTCAGCTACAAGCTTCTTGGTGGAATTGGCTTAGGTAGGTCTACCACAAGACTCGGTATCCACGGGCGACGCAGTTTGATGGATACGTTTGTTGTTGTTTCATGAGCATTCTCGTTGATTTCGTGTAATTGGCTTATTTTAGCTCCAGAGAGTCGCGACAATCGCTCGCTGACTAAAAGTTAGGAGTGATCAGATAATTGCAAACCGATCAGGTAATTGCAAATTGCATCTCCTCGATATTAGACTGCGCTGACCATTTATATTCTAATTTTAGCAGTGATTCACTCCATGTGCGCATCGTATGTGGTGGTAGTGGCTCTATGTGACCAAAAATTCTGGAATCATCGAATCGATACAGCCTTACGCTGAAATTCTCAGAAAACTTAGAACCAAAAACCAGCAAGAAATCACTAGTATGACCATTAAACACATGAAGACCAAAATCGTAACGGTTTAGGAAAAATTCTCTTAACCGAAAACTCTAGAAGCTTTGTCTAACCAAATTGCTAGAAATTGTGAAATCTAAAACTCCTAAAAATTATGGAATTTAAAATTTAGCGTCTAGAAGCCATAAAAGTGTTTTGTTCCAATTGTCGGTGGTCGTAAAAACAAATAAAAGCGCCCCTTTTCAAAAATCACAAAAGAGAATATTAAAATGTCAAGGTAGCACATAGCTGACTAAGCGAGAACTAATTCACAAATTCTCTTAAAGAAACTGCCAATACAACCAGTGCATTAATGGCCTTTTTATAAACTTCTGTTTTATGCCAATATTTGGACGCTGTTTTCTTCTTCTGTTTATTTTCTCTGTTTATATCCACGATTTAATTTATTCATTATATAGAATGGCAAGGAATCGCACTGAATTAAATTTATTTGGCTATTTATATTATATCAAAATTGAATTGTTGAAATAATTTATATTAAATTTCTTACCCGATAACAAACGAATGAACCAATATTATTTAAAAATTGACACAGTTAATAATTAAAAATTTTAAGATAGATGCACAATGTAAAATTCTCTTTTTATCCCATTTTTCTAACTTAATCCCGTCGTGAGAAATTTACATCTGAAGTGACATGATTTTACTTTTTCCTCGGTAATACGACTAGAATAATTATAGTTTTATAGTTGCATGTTATAAATACAGCAAGTAGAACAGAATTACACATTTCCGAAACAAATCTTTAATTTATTCTATTTTTCCACGAGAGAATGAAGCAGATAAAAGTTGAAGTCCGATGTAAATTGCAAAAATAAACAGTTTGAAATATTACTTGTTGTTAGTTGAGTTGATTTCCATAATGAATATCTGCGGCTCTAAAACCTTGCAACTATAGTTTTTGTTAATTCTAATTTTAATTCAGAAATTTTGGACTATGTATGTCTCAATTATATGTTTTTGTTAATTATAATGTTGAGTTTATTAATTCATATCTTCTGAATGACGTCTAATTTACGTCTGATCAAAGTTTCTACAAAAATAGTATAGGAAGCGCCAAATTAAATAACATTATATCCAATCTCCTTAATATTTACACAGGCATTCGTCAAGGTTGCATTACTTCCCCTATTCTGCGTGACATATACAGCAAATTGCACAAAGCCTTGGAAACAAAGAAATGGAAAAAATGTGGCCGTAGGAAAACACCAAACTTGTAGTATTCTGATGATATACTTATCGTTACATCAAGAAAGTCACGGTACATAATATGTAAAGAATACGGATTGTCACATCAAATAATCATTATTTGGAGTCCAATAAATATAAAGAAAGTGACAAGGTGAAAACTTTGAGGTGTTCAAAGGGCTCATTCTCCTCTGTTGGTAATGTAAAAACCGAGGTCTTTTTAACCACCAACAGAGGTAGTTGAGAAGACCTTTTCCTTTATACAACTTCTTCTTCTTTTCTTAACCTTTATAGGTGATGCTATTAAGTAAAGAGGTGTGAGACTTCAATCCTGACAGAACAAAATTCAGTTTGAGAGAACTAATCTTTCCTATCAACAAAAATGCTCTGGAGACATTATATTTCTAGACATTACTGGCGATCGCGGTCATAAGCTTTAAATGTCTTGGCCGCTCGTGGATCGCTGGGTACCGTTCCAACTATTCCTCTGCAGTTGATTCCGGTGCCATTCACCCGACGTGCCTTTTTACAACTTCAGCGAAAGGATAAATTACTAAATGTAAAGGAGTGATTCAAATTAAATACTACACCTTTGTGGAAAACAATTTAATAACAATATTTTAAAAATAACAATAACAAAATTTGAAACACAGGAATATTGATAGTACTATAAATTCGTTTTCATATAAACATTTAAATTATATGAGTGTAATACAACGTAGTATGATATGCAATACCAATGCGTAATGAGATAGAGATGATGTATTTTCCTTTATGAATATTTACGTAGCGATAAGAAACTTTACTTATAAAATTTCTTTTTACAATTTCTTCAAATTGTGTGATAATTTTAATTAAAATTTTTAACCTTTTATCCACCGGAATTCCTATTCTAATTGTTCTTATGGCAGGTCTTACAGGGACTTTATCTCGAATACGTGATATTTAGATGCTCTAATACAGGATTGACATTATCCAAAGAAACACATCCGATTTCTGGAGTTTGTTTAAGGATAAACTAACAGATTGAATAAGCGATTTTATAAAAAAACAGCTAAGTGGCTTTCAATGCCCGCAGTTTGCAGACGGTAATATTAATAAATATTGGTAAATTTATTATGAGCCCACAATCGAAATAACTTTTCCTTGGAAAAGCCATCCATCTATCAAGTCGTCAAATAATTATATATGAATTATATACAATTATATTTGTATATAATTTTTATATATAATTCGTCAACCTGTGGTCCGTAAAATTTTTGGTCAACCTATCAACTAGCAGTTGATTGGTAGAACCACAGGTTGACCTATTATAATCTAAGCTGGTGTCGCCCAGTAGAAAAATTCAAAATTTATTTTTTACTGAATTAATTCTCCCCAAAATTTAAACCATAACTATTCTTAAAGAATATTTCGAAAAAAATATTCCTAAAAATATCTTAACAAATTTTGCCAAATTATTTCTCTTAAAGAATATTTCCCAAAAACATATTCCCAAAAATATATTAACAATTTGAATCTATATCAGCTCCCAAACACAGTGTTTCGTTACACTGTTTCAATCGATATTTACGCAGTTCAGAAATTAGACAAATGGTACTTGGCACGTTGATTGCGTATATCATACTAGATGATAACCCATCGTAAAACGACTATCCATTACCAGGTCATATTTTATTTACCCAAATGAGTTGGGTTATT
>WYDF02055683.1:0-11939 GCA_009867245.2 Adranes taylori
TTTTCCACTCCTCGGGTGTTTCTGCTTCGTTGATACATTTTTGAAATAGTGCCGTGAGATGTTCATATAACTTCCTAATTCCATACTTCAGCAATTCCCTTGGAACATTCCCCGGCCCAGACGCCTTTCCGTTTTTTAGGGTTTCGCACGTTTTCTTTATTTCTTCCACCCTTAGTCTAATTGGTGAACCTGCTACATTGATCTGCTCTATATTTTCGGTAATTACAATATGGTAATTACTTCTTGCAAACACATTTTATAAGCTTGCTCATATTCTATTACTAGTATTGCAAACTTATATAGTATCGATTGGCTGATCGAATTTCATTTATTAACTTTTATATACTAAATGTACGTTCTACACTAGCGATAGTAACTGGTAGTGAAATAACTGAAATTCTTAAACATGATTCTTGAAATTCTTAAAATTCTCAAACATCCATATGCAGTTTTTCGAAATAATGTACATATCTACTTATCAATAAAAAGTTTATACATCTTAAAGTAATACTATCTATATTTATATTGTTATAATAACCGGAGAAGCGCAACCGGCTAATACTAGAGATGATTTAGTGGTGGTTAGGGTAACTTTAATTGTCTAAGCCCTAATGACAATATTCCTAATTGTTTGGATGAGTAGCCACCATAATTAGATTATCTCATCATTGGCTCGTTTAAAAGTGCATTTAATTCAAGATCTATGCAATAATATAGCCATACAAGTATACATATGAAAAGTCAATATTCCAGTCAATATAATACAGCTCTGTGAATTCCTAATTACAGCTCTGTGAGGCATATAGCATATTCTATCGTTCACTGGTTGTTCCTTGTAGCAAATTTCTTCTGCACAATTGTTTTGAAAATATTCGCGTATTCCTCGTTCATAAACGGTATACCAGTCAATCCCTATCAACCTCTACGCCAAATCTTTTAGTTCTGTAAAAGCATCGGTTGTAATTAGCAACTAAACAAACATTTTTGTTTTTCGAAATCAGAACCACGACATAACCGTTTATTTCCTCGTTAAAAGAAATATTATTTTCAATAAATTTCTCTTTCCCTTTTTTGGACGTTTTGGAGCGATACCTGAAAAGTCCAAATCCCAACAATTCGTATAACGAAAATCTTTGACCTGAGTATGTAATGATAAAGCACTCATATTAAAGCCTACATTAATTAGTTCATCATAATTCAATCCATGAATAGTCCACTCAAAGTTTGTGTTAACAGCGGTTATCTAATCCAATAAGCGAACATGATGTCCTGTGACGATTTTCCCGTAATGATCAGCATCAATATGTAAATTTATTCCACTGAAGAGTGCACAATTCCTTACAGCCAAGGAACATCCTTTAAATTTGGGGTCAGTAAAAGATGGCACCTTCAACGAATCAAAACAAATTTCCTTAATAACGACCATATTGTCACTATTTTAATTGAACTTGTACTAGATTAAAAAAATTAGAAGGGGTTACTGTTTACAAATATATTTCCCTTAAAATGGACTGGGATAATAAATTTGTGATTGTTTTGTTATTTACGGTTTTCGTCCCTACATCAAAAACGTCTAGATTGTTCCATTAAAATTGATCTACGACTTTCTAATGAAATTGAACTATTGCGGGCATTAGATTTATGGGAGGCGAATCACAAAATAAACGAGTTTATGATACCTTTAGTAAACAGTCATATCGCGGTTGACATGTGTAAAAGTTTTCCTTTTACATTTCGATCCGTTCCTTGATTTGATCCGCCCGTGTTGATTGCACATATTCCATGGAATCAACCTCCCGCTTAATGTAAACAAGAAGGCAATCGAGCTAACGCTTGTTTACCGAGGATGTTGAGCTTCTATCATCCTCTCGTTCCGTTAAAGATGAACTAGCAGTATTTTCACTATTATTTCGATCGCATTCTTTTCTTATTGCCTCCCGGTAGGCATTTCAATATAACGGATTACACCATTATACCATATTGGGCTGAAGAACGCATATTTGACAAAGAACGAATTATAGGCGTAGTCGAATTGTATAGCTTACCCAAGCCCTCTATGTCAGTACGTGTTTTATAGGAGGACGTTCCAATAAATTTTGTATGTAATAATCAATAACCCGTTCACTATTTCCATACTCATCATTTTTATTGCTTCCTTATAATATTCATGACTTAGATTTTGCCCCGATATAGATCCTCCCGCTTATAACGCTTGATTATAGATATTGAATAAAACAAATACGAAATAAAATATCCGTTGAGTATAGTTATGAAAATTATTCAGGACTTGCACTAAAATGATAAGAAAACTATAAATCCGTAATAGGAATACGGACTTGTCTTTGGCTTATGGGCATACGCGGACAATAAAAATCATACCTTATATGAAAGCTCTTCAAGTAACATCAAGAACAGTGGTGCATATCATATCTCGGTGACTCCTGTTGTTCATGAGTTATAGCCATTCAAATTATCCCTACATGCCTAAAAGAAGTCATTCATAAAACGCTTTAAAACCATATTACTCACCAAACATGCTTTATACCATAATGTAATGTATAGAGAATTGTTGTAAAACATTAAACTTTAACAAATAATGTTTTTTCATGATTTATATAATAACGAACTGTAATTGTCAAATAAATTGTAAACAATTTTAAGATGGCCTATTATTCAGTAACTGTCAAAATTAAGTACAACAGTTACTGAATAACAGACACTATTTATTAAAGTTTAATGTTTTATAACAAATGTGTATAGATTACAGTATACAGCATTTTTGTGAGTAATATAATTTTTAAAGCGTTTACTGAATAATTTCTTTTAGGCAAGTTGGACAAAAAGAGCCACCAAGATATGATATGCACAACTGTTCTTGATGTTGTAAGAGCTTTCAAATAAGGTAAGATTTTTAATTTTCGGCGTGTGCCTATAAGCCAAAAACAAACCGGAATTTGTTTAGGTCGAGAAAGAATATTGAGTTCAAATTAGTATCCACTATTTTGAAGGCTCCTTCAGGAACTATCAGAACGTACAGCTTTTTACACATTTGCAACTCATTGGCTTTCTAATGGCAACGCTAAAACTCAGACAGTTCATTAGGATGAATTGGAAATTATTTAAAAATACGGTACGCTGTTGTTAAGCCCTACAAATAAAGTATTTATGATATCTAGGAACGAATGTTTGTTGTTACTTTTCAAGCTCTGGAATATGTTAAGAAGTGGTTAACCTCTGGAATAGGCCATCCATCGGTTCATCAATAGTCACAAAATAACATAGATTGAGAACGGACGCTAACGATTAAATACCATTATGGCGCTACTAGTTAGTCACGACAATAATTGAGTGGAATTGGATATCCAAATAGACTCCCATTTATTTCAAGATTAAGAATCATTAAATGCAGCTGGTCTTTATGATATCATAAGAGTATATAAAGAATTTTTTTTACGATTTCGCCATGCTGGTATTATATAGACCAATAAATCAATTAAAATCAATGGCGTTAGTGATAGTTAACTAAAATTTTAGTGCCGGGTGGCCTAACAAGGGTAAGTTACTCTAAAATTAACCAAAAATTTTGAAGAAAAGTTAAAATCAAGAAAAATGTGGCTTCAATATATTGGCCATGTTAGTAAAATTTCTCGTAAACTTTTCAGCCTCTTTGGTATTATCGAATTCGTTGTGAGATGTAACAATTTTAAGAACTTCGCTGATTCACTAACATCAGTTTGGGATGAATCCAGGCAGTTGCTAAAAAAAATAGAACATCTCGTTAATCCATGATGGAGATCATCATTGTTTGAGCCGTATGGAAAAATACAGAGAACATCTTTACGGCTTGTGACGTCTCGTACATTCATATAGAATCTGCTCTGGCACCTTCACTTTGAGATATGGCTTGATGTGAAACATACAGGTTTCATTGTTGCACCTATATAATTTTTTAGAAATATTTGAATAGAGTTATATACGCCAAAGTTAGTTACCGTTAGTAATTTACTTTTACTTGTTACTTAATTAATTTTTTCACGGGTTTAGAGAACCAGTTTTGCTGGATTTGGTGCTGCTTCACAGACCTTTTCCATTTTAAATTTTTAGTGTTTCATGTACTCACTGTAAGATCACCTTGCTATTTAGGCAACATCTAGTAGATTTGCTAAAAATCCTATCGAGATTTCAAGGATATAGTGAATTCTACAGAGTAACGATCCTTTCTTTATTACTAAATTTATGTGAGGCGAAGGGGGGAGGAAGGGGGATTCGGCTAAGGTGTTTACAGAAAGGGGATTATTAAGATTGTAAGCTGAGCTGAATGAAGTGTTGAATGAAGTCAAGTGCTGGATATATGGAGTCAAGAAAATGGTAAGATATGAAAGAAAAGTGGTGGAAGATGAGAACGAAAGGATACTAAAAAAATTGTATGGAGTCTATGGTATGTAAACAGGCGGATGAAAATGAATTGGTAAGAGAAGGAAGAAGCTTATACGAGAGATGTGGATGGTTAATGTATGAGTGATGCTATAGGATGTATGGAGGGAAAAAAGTGAGATGGAGATTGAGCAGAGATTGAAACATGTGGAAATGCAAGAAAGATATGAAAGAATAGGAAGAAGTAGGTGTAATAAGAAATACATGCATGTGGTGGTGGAAGCGAAGATGCCTGAATATCAAAGATCTGGTATGAGTATGAGAGAATAGAGAGTAATTACTAGGTTTAGGTGGGATAGTAGGAAAGTGGAAACAAATATTGGATGAGCGAGGAGTATAGAACATCTAGAGTGTGTGGTATGAACGGTGAAACGTGTGAGCATTGGGCGAATGAATGTTACGGGATTAATATGGACTGACGAGCAAAGATTGGAGGCGGGGCATTGGAGAATATTTATGAGGCATGATGGGAAGTATAGGGGATTATGGAAATTTTTTGGGACAGAATAGAAGAAGGACTAAGTAGAAGAGCGGGTAAAAAGATAGGATTATGGTGGAAGGGGATAGGGAATTAGATATATTGTAAGTAGCAAGACGTAAGAGAGGAGTGTAAGGGAAGAGAAAGAAGAGGGGAGAGAATGAAGTACGGAGAGAAAATAGTCAGAGAACAAGGGAGTAAATAAAATAAACGTGGCATTTAGAAAAGCAAGAAAAGAATAAAGAAAAAAATAAGAGAATGAGGAGTGTTATTGAATTGTATTCTTTTTTTTTTTGTATTTTGATGCAACATGTTTAATTTAAAATTTGTGTAATTGAGAAATTGTAAATCCAATTGGTTTAGATGCCAATAAAGGTTTAATAATAATAGAAAACAACATAACTCGAATCCCAGTAATCCAAAGGTCAGATAAATAGATCTAAATTAAGTTGAATATTTATTTCCGCTAAAATATTGATAAAGTTTTTCATAGTGTATTCGCAGAATTAGACCTAACCCTTATCTAACTAACAGTGTATTTAAATGTGCTTTTTAGTTTAACATACATATAGTCAATTTTTGTTTCACATAACTAATCTGTCAGGTGCGGAAATATTAGCTTCATTATTTGTTCAAAATTGTGTAGGCCGCACTAGCCTTTATATTTTACTTTTTGCTATAAATGTGTGAAATTATTAATCAATACAATTTATATTTATTCATAATATTGTTTTGGTCGTTAATAGGGTTGTAAATTAAATTTCATTAAATTATTATTTAGGATGCTTTTATGATATTTATGATTATGTGGTAATAAGTAACTGCAAATTTATCTAGAAGAATCTATAAAATTTCATTCATAGAGGGTATTCCCAGGGCGATGCTATTTTATTATCCTATAAAATTGAAGTGTTTAGATATAAACAATATACTCATGTAATTGGAAATAAAAAACATCAATAAAATTTTTTTATTGCAATAAAGTTAGAAAATGGGTATTGCGGCATGCATGTGAATAAGACATAAAATGGAAACTCATATTGAAATATGTTTGGATAGTGGGAGAGAAGCTCATGCTAAACTATTTATCGCTTTATCAAAAAGTTCTGTAATAATGTGTACTTGTATAAAACAATGTTTTTGGCGAAAACATAAATAATTTAATAGAGTAAGTTATGAAGTTAATATTTCTTATTACTAGTCTCTCAAAAGAGGTTTAACCAAAAAACATCAAATATTCAATTAAACATGCGATCGCCAGCAAAGCTGAAAAGAAATTAATAAAAACATCCAGGAGGCTCGATCTATCCAATGACCAATGAATCAATTGACGGTAGCAAACAGATGGCCAAAACATCCTGATATATAAGTTGCCTATATTAATAGATACGAAAAACAAATACATATTAAAAATTATTTGTGTCTTCGAATAAGTGCACGTTAGCTAAATTGGAAGAGCAATCGACCGGCAATTGAGAGGTCCTGTTTCGAGTTCCGGACGGGATAAACATTTTTTCGTGACACAAGTAATAAGAATATTAATTTCATAATTTACTCTATTAAATAGTACCAGCGGGCGATTTAACCACAATAGACACTAATTGCAGTGTATTGCATACTTCTTTTGTATTTATAATTATTGTATATTTATATTTTATAAGGAAAGGAGAAGGATCTGCAATGCATTGCGTGTTGATGGATAAGAGAGCGAAAGCTAAGTTTCTAAGCATGAAACTTGGGACCAGAAGTGAGCCTGACCATTTTCCCTTGAAGGCTAAATAAGACATAAATTAATTAAATGAGAAGCTAAATAGCCAGAGTGTTGAGAATGGTGAGAGTGAACACGCAAATATATGGAATCACAGGGAAAAATAGAAATTTATGGAATTGATCCAGGATGTGGACTAGGGGAAGAAAGAAGGAATAAGCTGTGTTATAGAGGGATTACGTATGAAATAGATGAAATAAAAGAAAATAGAACAGGGAGAATGTAAGGTATATGATGAGAAATGGTTTGAGAAAGAAGTGGATGAGTAATACGTTAAGGTTAGTGAACGTTAAGGTTAGTTATGAATGGAGAAAAATATGGCAAGAGTATGAGAAGCAAAGAGATTGTGGTGAGAAGATGAAACAAAAAAGAGAAATCAAGGAGAAGACTAATATTATAAGGGGGTAAGGGGACTCATGAAAGTTCCTCAGTAAGAGAAGTATAACGTGTAAGGGCAAAGGGGTGTGCAATATCACTCTGTAGACGAGATTTAAAAGAAACGATGGAAGAAGAGAGGCTAGTGCACGTGGACGGAGGAATAAGGGTGAACTGTGAGGGATTAAGATTTTGCTTCGTTATATTTTTATATAATTTATATATATATTATAGTAATTTTGGGGGTGAAGGATTATTAATATTAGTTTTATTTTGAGGTTTTCTTGTAATTTATTTGTAACAGAATTATGGCAATAAAGGTTATAACTATTATATAATATTTCTTAGTGCAATTTTAGAGCTATAACTAGCATAGCTTGTACACTATGCATAAACAATAAATCCTATTGTGAACTCAAAATAATTGCATAATTGAAAATCATTACTAACGTATGACAACTACTTGTTACTTGTTTCAGATATACCACAAAACGATAAAAACAAGTACTTTTCATATGTATTTTCAACTTTGCAATTATTTTAAGTTCACGACAGCATTAATTATTTATTCATACTAAACAAGCTATGATTGTTGTAGCTAACAATTTTACTAAGGATTACTACATTCCAACTATTATATTGTCCATTTTATTTTATCCCTTGGCTCGGTAATATCTTTTATTAGTTTTTCTTCTATTTCTTTGCTCCTTGTTTCTAATAAGTTCTTTGTTCTGTTTGTGTATGTTCTGTGAGTGCTGCGATTTTATGGTGATGTGGATCGTTTGAACAGTTTTGAAATAGCAGTTTGTGTGTAGTTGGAGCAGTTTTGTACCAAGAAATATGTTTTATTCCTATGTGTAACATTCTATTAAAGTGAAGGTATTAACATTTACTACAACATCTAGAGAGTTTAGACTTTTGTTTGAGGATAACTCGAATGTAAAATTTAGATTCTTGTGTTTGTTGTTGATCTGTTCGTGCAATTTATCTCGTTCTTGTTCTAATCCTGTCATTTACATATGGACAGGGACTGTTCCAATCAATTAAAATTTTTTAAATAAAATTTTTATAAGAGTAAATGCGAGTAATAAAATCAAATTCTAATGAAATTTCGATTAGATTTCTATTATTTAGTTTTGTTATATAGTTTGTTATTTACAAATGTTTCTTTCGAAATTTTCTCTGCGCAAACTCTATAATAACAGATCCAGTGTTCTCAACAACTCCGTTTTTATAATTAATCTTGTCAAAGACGATAAACGGCAATCTGGCATCATTGATCTGTACACATTTTTTTTTCCTTTTAGAACAGAAAAAGATATTTTGGCTTCATAATTTGCGACGGGAATAATGGATATGCGATACAAAAGTTTGGAAAAACATTGATCGCTATTGATTATCCAATTTAAAACTTTTAAGGGATTTAAAACATCATACTTTTCTTCGTTTCGATTTGAGAAAAAACGTTCAGCTTGTTATTTTAGCAGCGATATTGTTCTAATTTCTAAAACAACTGTTCTTCTCAATCTTAAAGTAAACCTGTACAAGATTATTGCGCTTACTTGCTAAATATATATGATCTAGTGCTGTGTAATATATAATTTATATTTATTTGAATTTCCTCGTTTATTAAAATTACTTAACATGTAATCATTTGTTAAAATTAAATACCTTGACAAAATGTGTAATAATATTGTTCTATATAAAGTATTTTGTGCACGTTTCAATCAAATTGTTATTTAAATAGATTCGATAATCCCATATTTAGATAATCCCAAGTATCTGCGTAACTATATATAGTTAATCTAAAATAATTATCAATAAAATAATATATTACTATAAAACACTGAATTCCCTGCTTCAGTGAATTATCTGAGAGTATAATCATATTAGTGCTTATCCTCCAGATAATTCGACCTGTTAGAAAGCCAATACAAAGTTCTATTAAACATTATATTAGATTTTGCTTAGAGATATCTAGGAGTATAGAAGCCGTGGCTCCTTTTCTTTAGATATCTCCTGTTAGCAATTACAAGAAATATTAATGCGGTTAAATATACTTCGGTATTTGATAGGGGATTTGTAGTCTCCAGACATTACCGTGTTTACTGCGTAAACGATGATTGTAGAAAACTCTTCAATTCGAAATTTATCAGATTTTCCTAATTGACGAAATGATTAATTTCTTTCAATTTCCTTTCTATTATTAAAAACTCATCCCGGAAATTTTTCACAAATTCGACCAGCAAAAATAATACGTCAACAGCTGTTATCAAATCTATTTCTACTTGCTCAAGAGATTTGCTAACAATAATAAATCGGTTGAGAACACGATGCCAATACACAGCCATAAACACATGTTCAAGTTTGGTTCTGTGTTGACCTGCGACCAAATATGTTGAAGGATCAATTAAAATTAATCCGCTTCTGCGAGAGTTTTGAGGGTTAGGATTCTTAACTTTTGATATGAGCAAATATAAGTTGGGATTTTGAAATTAAAGATGTTTATTTATAAAACTATATCTATTAATTAAACAACAAAATCGGTGAAATGCACAAGTTTAACGTTTTATGAATGATATAAAGGACTTAAGTGTGAAAAAAAAGGATTTATGATTAAAGAACTTAAGTCAGAAAGTTTTGATATGTTAACTTATAAAATGATTGTATGTCTGAATGCTTTAAAAGATTATTATTTATTTAGGTTTGATGAACTTATGGCTAGTAGTTCTTTATTCTGTCTAAAATTCTTCAAACAACAATTTTATAAGAAATATTTGTAGATCAGGATTTTCCGAATGTTTTATAATAAACAATGCTTATTTATTTCATATTTGTTACAACTTACTAAATCTATTTTAAATAACAATTTTATTGAAACGTGCACAAAATAATTTATATAGTATTAATACACATTTTAAAAAGGTATTTAAATTTAAAGAAATGGTTACTTATTCAAATGATTTAATATACGAGGAAATTCAAATAAATATAAATTATATTACACAAAGATTATTGCTTGTGTTCAGTATTCAATTTTTGGTCTTTATATTCCGCGATGAAAGACAGAACTTGATAAATTCCATAGAAATTTTAAATCAAATCTTTAGAAGCATTAGCTCTACAAGTCCATCGGATAGATGATAAACTTATCAGTTTTGAGTTATTTAGATTTTTTACACATTCCATATATGCGTCAAAGCGCTAAAAAATGTATACAGTCGTTGCAAAAGACCAAAGTTATTCATAGAATGAATTTATTCATCAACGCTACGTTCTCGGACCTAAATTTAATGAACGAGCAACACGAGGGATATAGAATACCTATATAAGCTTTAGAAGCTTCTTTCATACATGCTTCCAAACCGGAGTATTTGCTAGACATATTACTGGTATTATCATAGGATAGCGCACGACAGTTAGCTATATTTATAGCGTGAAGTATATGTAGATGTTAGTATTGCTTTTACGCGGCATATACGTTTTGCTGAAAATTGATGTGTTAATTTCTTAGAAAACTGCTTGTAGATGTGTTTAAGATATTCAAAGTGCTTAAAAAATCTATGTGAGGGTAGATGCGGGCATTTCTAGCATTTGGTGGAGCCTTCGTCAGTACCCTCTACTTCTAAATTACATCACTACACCGGCTTGCGAGGAGTGCATTTAACAATTGCGTTACCACCTATATATATATAATGTGCATATAGAAAATTTTCGAATTGTTTAAACAATCTACGTGGTAAAGCAATTGTTAAACGCTGGGTGGCCTCAGAAATCGGTGTAGTGATGCAATTTTTGAAGTAGAGGGTATTGATGAAGGCCCCACCAAATGCCAGTATCTACCCTGACCTAGATTTTTTAACCAATGTGAATATCTTGAACTCGTATATAAGCAGGTTTCGAAGAAATTAACACATATATTTATATACTGTTTTTTAACTAACTGTAATATTTCAGTACTTAATGAATTTCCTCTGGCTTGTAACTTGTAGCATACAAAAGAATCGTACATAAACATGATCATTGAAATAACATCAAAATTGACATGCGGAATGTCTGGAATGAAAGTTTTGTATTTAGGTGAAACTGCATTTAAGGCGGTATTGTTGTCCACAGTGCTGTTTTGGAGGTGACTTTGAAGATAGAAATTGCAATATTTAGAAACTTAAAATTGTTTAAAAAATATTTTCAATTATTCTGAAGATAAGTATTCTTAGATGGTGCTCAGATGAGGTCCCCTAATAGTTGAGGCCCGGGGCCTTAGCCCCCCCCCCCCCATTAATCTGGGCCTGGCGTAAATGTATCGATTTCTGAATTTGTATGCCCGTGAATTTGTGGGCTTGTGATAAACCAATGGGCGTTCGTAATCATTCGGAGTGTAATATTTTGTCGTGTTCTTTTAATAAATTGCATTTTGAAATCTTTTGAATTGGATAGTTAAAAAGCAATATTAATGGATTGCTACCATTTGATTTGCTACCACAAAGATACAATATAAATAGATGTACGTTGATATGGCCGCAATGGTTTAATAGAACATTCAATAGAACATGGAATTCCGACCTAAGGTACACCCTTTCCAGGGTACGTAAACGCGTTAACCTAATCTCCACACTCCTAGGACGTTTTAGAGGCTGTGATACAAAAACTCTACATCGCACTTACAAAACCTATATTAGGCCTCTGATAGACTATAGAGGTGTTGTATATTCTACTCTTTCTAACGCACAAGCACACCAACTTACTACCTGTGAACGAAGAATACTTCGTAAAATTCACAGGTTACACTTCAAATTTCCGAGTGCCTTACTATATGAATACTGCTCTGCTGAGCCCATCACAGATCGTCTAAAATCCCTAGAGTCTAAATATCCGACTCGACGT
>WYDF02055694.1:0-25296 GCA_009867245.2 Adranes taylori
CTGATGATGAGCTCCTTGAAGGCTCGAAACGTTTGCTGAGTTGTTTTTTTCAATAAAACCTGATGTCCAACTACCGAAGATTGTTATTTGATATTATATACAACTGGACAAGAACAATTTAATTAATCATGTATATATGTGTGTCAAATTTTTATTCTAGAAAATAATGTTTAAAATAATATCGAAGGGATTTTAGGTAGCCTATTCAATAAAGTTTATTTGAACATCTTGTCTTTTATAGTTCCTGAGATATATCGAAAAGTTTGAAAAACGTGGCAATGTCGCGTTATGTAAGACTCGGCAAAGTTTTTCGATGCAGAAGACAAGGCACTATATGTATGCAAAATTTCAGTCTCCTAGTTTGAACACTGAATTTTTGAGAGAATTAGGCACCATCAAAAATACGCCATCTGTTATGTCTCCTTGGTCTAGCTCCTCTTGTATTTTGTCTAATACATCGTTTACCGCGCATTCCATGTTTGTGTCTTTTTGAAAAGCATATTATGAATTTGAGATTAGTTGGATTTTTTCTATGTATTTTACTAGCCTTGTCTTGATTATTTTCTCGGTAAGTCCTTAACGCTGATGTTATTGCAATTGGTCTGTAATTGCTTACGTAGGTATTTTCTCCATTTTCATATATAGGTTTTATAAGCGTGTTCTTTAATTCTTCCAGGTAGTTTCCTGTAGCTATTAATTCGTTTATATATTTTGTGCTTATCGGCGCCACATTTTCATTTATTTGTTGTAGTAATTCTGCTGTTATATTATCCAGACCTGGTGCTTTATGCCTTTTAACTAGTTGTATTGTTCTTTTCACTTCGGTTTCATCTCAAAGTTCTATTCCCATGGAGTTCATCGCGTTAAACTTGTTTTAGTGTGTTTTCCGTGTTCCTCTATTCTTAATTTTGTCTGCTTATATTTTTCTTACGTTTGTATAATATCTGTTGAATTCTTTAGCTATTTGTTGTGGATTGTTCACTACTTTGTTGTTTATTTTTATTTGATAATTTTCTTTTTTGCTTAGTCTTTTATCCTTGTTGATTGTATCGTTCAGTACATTCCAGATTTTTCTCGGATTCCCTATAGCAACTGATAGTTTCCTTTCTGCTTAGCTCTTCTCTTTTTTATACTTTGTTCTACTATTTTCTTTTGTTCCTTGAATCTACTTTTTGTCTCTGTCGTATTTATCTCCTTTCTTTTTCGATACAATAAATCTCTGTTTAATTTTATTTATGATGTCCTTGTTAATCCATTCGTTCCCTTCTCTTATTTTAATGCTTTGCATTATTGTTGTTTGTTTTTTTGCTTCTAATATTGCATTGATTAGGTTCTCCCATGTTATTTCTTCTGAGTTTGCTAAAGTTTCTTTAAGATTTTGTGTAGTTTTCCGTAGTTAATTTTCTCTTTTGTTTTTATTGTTTTATTTCTACGCTCTTTATGCATCCATTTTGTGATAATTAAGTTGTGGTCTGTTATTCCCACATATTTGACTTGGTATTTTGTTTGTTTTGCTGGTATATTGGTAATTATGTAGTCAATAATTGTACCTTCTTTAAAACTTTCTGGGTTCCTGGTTAGATGATTAATTCCTAATGTGTTTGTTATCCGTTCTGTGAAATTATTTCTCTGTATTCTTTTGAAATCTCGTTTACCATATTTATATCTAGGTTAAAATCTCCCATTACTATTGTCTCTCTATTTATTAGTTATTTTTCCAATACGTTGTCCAATTTCTCTAGAATCAGTTTCTTGTTCCCGTTTGGTGGTCTGTAAATTAGAATAATATCCACTTCTTCGTTTTTTACTAATGTTGCATTTGTTGCGTCTTCTATTTTGATAGGTTTTATTTTATGAATTTTAATTTCTTTGCTCAAATATAGACGTACACCTCCTCTTTTCTTTTTTCGGCAATCGTAGAAAGCATTATAGCCCTTTATATTGTAATATTTAGTTTCTTTATTCACTAGCCATGTTTCTGCTATCCCTAGAATATCCAGCTTTTCCACTTCTATAATAGTTTATTTTTGTTAATTTGTCTCGGTGTCTGTTTTTGTTCTTCCTCCTATGTACCTACTTCGATTGCATCCTTACCCTATTCTTCTCCTCACAAGTTTATACTATTTTGTTGTTTTTTAGTTAATCTCTCATTTTTTGTAAACGAGTTGCTTCAAGGCGACTGTTTGTTGTCTATGGTGTGATCGCCATTTGAATATTCTTTTATGCAATATATTCCTCTACTTGTACACAGTACTCTTGATCACTTTTAGAAGAAATACATAATTTAAATCGTTATGTTAGCTGTCAATTTCATTTCATTAATAAATTCAATCAAACTATGTAGACATTTTTCAATTATCAAATTCATGTAATATATTTTTAATAAATTTAAGGTGTCCTTACAATGAGGTACAATTTTCTTTAATAAGGTAAGAAAACATTGTTCTTATTAAAAAATTATTACAAAACATATGAAAATTAAATAAGAATTTAATTACAGGTTTACACAATTAATTAAAATTAGATTACTCTATTAATTACAGTTGTCATTACATTCTATCACAAAGTGGTGTACCCTGTGCGAGCCCCACTGCAACACAAAAGCGCTTGTCGTTTTTGTTTGCCTACGATTTTCCTAATTCTCTTTTGTTGTGGGGGTGGACGTTAGCTATTTCGGTACCGCCCCCCCCCTAAATAGGCGGTCTTCTATTTAGCGCATTATATGGTAAGTTGTTCAAAGGAATTTTGTAAACAACTGTAGGCTGGTATATTGAACTTTAGAGAAATGGTCGTGCACGCTACTCCTCTATTCGTAATCTAAGTGTAACAAAATTTTATATATTTTATGCAAAACAACTGCATAAGGTGATAATTATTTTATATAAAATGGGAAATAGAATGTGAGTGGTGTACAGAAAGAAAAAGGCAACTTCTAAAATTGTTTTCTGTACTTAAAATATAAAAGATTAAAGTACAAGACCTTTAAAACTTAAAATTAGGTTTTACTGGGTGAAATATTGGTATTTGATTAAGTGATTACAAATAGCGGAGCGAGTGAATATGTAAAGTTAGGGGACAGGGTTGACTGATAATTTTTCGTTGGAGGTGGAGTGCATTCTGATAACAAGACAAAAAAGACATGATTAAAATAAAAGTATTTCAAGGAGAGAGGATATTTGTTTATGAACAGATACAGAAACTTAGAAAAAAATAATTGAGGGAATAAGACACGTAAGTGAAGTCAACATAAATACAAATACAACAAAAATCTACCTTTAATTCTTATCTAGTTTAAAAGATTAGAGTTAATGAAAATATAGATGAACCTTGATAAGTAAGGTATTAAAGCGAAACAATTACATATGAATTTCAGTTAAATTAAAATTCTTAATTACATTTTTCACAATTACTTTTTTGCAATCCTTTTTCTCGAAGAATTTGTCAAAAAAAAAACCATTAAAGTGCATACAATTATGAATTAGTTTTATTAGTGGTAAAGTATATTGTAGGTGGGTTTGTATATCTGAGAACTGAGTACTAGATAATGCTGATATCATGTTTTCAAATTACTTCTATAAATGACAGTTTTTCTATTATCAATATGTATTAGGAAATCCAATTTATTTAATTGTACGTTTTCCAGCTTAACATTATGGTCGATTTGCTTTATTGGATTGTTAATAGTATCTACAGACGGTTTTCTCAAGATAACATATGACACGTCTATAAATCCATTCTTCATATTTTTCCAAATTTCATGTTCCTTTTTATTGTTTCTTTTATGTAGTAAAACCGAAGCATCAGCGGAAATCCTATAATCCCCTGTAATTTGAATACCCTTGATCTGTGGACAAATTAGTTGTGCTATCGTTGAGTTTATATTTGTTCAATGTACGAAAAATTACGTATAGCTTATATGAAGAAATCATTTTATTTTTGATAAGTATAATATTAAATATGTATGTGGTTAAATATATTTTTGACAATTATTAAACAGCTTCATTAATTTGTTGTCATATAAACATAACTTAAATCATGCCAAGTGTAGGACTAGCTTTACTTTTAGGTCAATGGTGAAAATTTTACATACGCCTGCGTTAGTATTTTGTTTTAGCGTTATTTTACTGAAATGGAGGTTTTGAACCATTTAGATTAGTTGACCGTTAAGCCAAAAGAGACGCTGTAATACCAATATGTAATATTTTCTTCATAGGTACTTCACTCACTTATTGGTTTTTACGCATTAGAAGAATTTGTTTGTATATTATAATTTAATATCAAATTTCTTAACCTTTAAGTGCATATTCATCACATATATTTAGAACATCGTGTTGTGCGTATCTTCGTTTTGATAATAGTGCGTTATTATAGTGTTTCTATTTTAAAATACCTATTGCATAATGCATATAACCTATAACAGTACGCAATATAGTGTTTTGTTGTGTTGTTTTTAAAGAAAAATTAGACACAAAAGAAGCGAAATTATTCAAAATTTGCCTCAATATTGCTAATAACGGAGAGATATTTCAATTTATCGAATGACTATGATGCCAATACTTGTCTATATAAGACAGTTTATTCCTTATAAGGTAAGAGAATTTATTTGTTATAAATTTTTATTGATAACCTTTGTGATAATAAGTAAAGAAGGGCACACAAATCTAATAAGATTTTTGTTTTATCAGTGGCCTTGCTACCAATATAAACTGAAAAACAAGATCTTTAAAAACTAGCAGCGGTGGGAGATGAGGGAGGGGGTGCTATCTATCTGTATTAAAAAAATCAAGAATTGCGTTATAAATATAAACATGTATGTAAAAATTGCGATTTTTACAATTTATTTTCAATAAATCTGCTAGTTGGTTTTCAAATATAGAGTAAGACCCTTATTGTTCCTTACATTTTTTCGGACTTATTTAAACTTGCTAAAAAGTAATACCATTAAAATTTATATCAAAAATACAAAGGTTCCAAAATTGTAAATAGGTAAAAACGCTCCAAGATCATTTAATTAAAAGATCAATTTTCATTTAATTACAAACTTGTTTCAAATTGAGTATCGTCTCCAATGTACACTACATATTTAATTGATTTAAATATGTGATTTTTATAGTAATTTCTTATTCTTTTTAGAGAAGAGCGGTTTCTTTCTTCAGTTCTTTAGTGACCTTCGACTGCTAACTGGACTATGAAACTATGCGCCTCTACAGCTTTGATTAAGAGAAAAGCTCATTTTTTTCACCAAGAAACTTCTTAGTTTAATATTTTGTGTGGTGAATTTTATATCTACTCGTACTTGCTGCAGTCAAATATATCTCTAAGTGCAGTATTTGATCATTTATATATAAAATTGGGAAAGATCAAAATGTCTTTGATTTACTTTAAAACATAAATTAGTTTATGTTTTAAATTATTGTATTTTTAAAATACCAATAAATAAACTACTGATAAAAGTGTCTATTTTCTTGTTTTCAACATTTTTGTTTGTATAGTATTATCATTTACCAAAGTTTTGAGTTTTTTTCTTGTATTAATTACACAGTCTTTTTAAATTGCAATGTCATATTTCTATATATCAATGTCATATTTCTTCATGTTTTATATTTGCGAGTTATTTTTCTTTTCAAATTAAAATATCTATATCTATTCTTATTAGGCTCAATTTTATTTAAAATATCTAAACTCAGCTTTTAAAATTATTCAAAAGTTTGCAAAAATAATGCATATAGATAAAAGATTTGATTTTGAAATTATAAATGGAATTAGGAACATGAATAACTGTTCAATTAAATTGAAATAAGATTCAAAACTTTTGTAAAGGATCTTAGTAAAAATAATTTTATAATAAATTTAAAAATAATACAAATAGTACCATCTGTCGGCGAATTATCTTTAGGATAATTGACTGTTAAACTGCTAGATGGCGAAAATATAAGGGTCAATTCTATTACGCGGGAGTTAGATATCCATATTATCTATGTTTTGTTCGCAAACGTAGTTTACACCTGCGCATTCCGTCGAAGAATATGTCCAGACAGTAGCGGGTTAATTTTACACGAAAGATTATATGGACAACTAATTACTTGCGAAAGAATAATCTCAAGTTTGTGATTTATTAAAAGATATAATATTAGACTCCACATTATAGTTCATACTCAAATAAAGAAGTGATAAATGAAACTATTGTACTTTGCATTAAAAATATTTTTTATTGTTGCTTTATATATATTTCAAAATAATAATTTGAACGACTATGGAATTTGGGATATTTTGATCAGTTTGCAGCACGTTTGCATGTGCAGCATATCGTTTCTTCGTCGAATGTCGGAGAATTTCGGACTATTTACCTCATCGTGCACATATGATGTGCACAAGTATTGATTGGCATTGAACATCCCAAATGTAATTGCTTACGGCTTCCCCCAGGCAAACTAAGCCAACCTACATTAGACCATAGACGTATTGTAGAGAAGTGAAGTGTAGTGAGATTTTTGGTTTTATGCTGTGCACAGATTAACGTCACGTTATATCGTAATAAAGTTCTACGTCGTGTATCTATTACTCCTATAACCTGTACATTGTTTTAAACGCAATCGTCTTCATTAACTGTTTTATTAGATGATTAAGATGGCTGACGAACACGATGCCGGTATGGATACTTCTGGCCCATCACCTTGTCAGTCCCCAGAAGTAGAAGTATCTGACTCTAGAAAACGTCCCTTAGAGAGTGACGGTGAAATTGGAGAATCCAAAAGATCACATTTTAGTTCAGGTATGTTTTCTGTCTCATTTAATGATAATATAAATATCTACTTTTCATATTTATTTACTAATAGCAACTAAAAAACGGTTACAGCGTTACATTTTCGGTTAGCGGACCTTGTTATCAAAATATTAATTCTAAAAATCACTAGATTATAGAGATTTAGTAACCATAATAACAAAACTATATACTTAGTGCTTTTATTTTAAATACAGCTTTCTGTTAAGTTAATTAACCAAAACAATTAAATTAATTTCGAGTAGTCTGATGTACGGGATGTTTTTATCTATAATATCATTTAATTTGTGAAGTTGGTATTGCCTTTGCTTAACCTGAACCGTGGTATGTATATTTAGGTGTGCTCTATTAGTACTTTCTGACATATCAGCTGATATTGTTTGATGTTAAATCGGGGCACGTTTCTTAAATAGACTGCAATGTAGCGTCACAAGAGGATTAAAGCATCATAAGTTTTGACACTTGATGGCGCACATTTCGTGTAATCTTTTATTGAAACATCCGTTCTTTTTGGACATTCGTTTTTCGAGTAGTAACGTTATTTACAAAAAAGGGGACTGCCAAATAGTATTTGAGTATGTATTAACTACATGTTATAAATTGTGAAATGATTTCAAATATCATGTAATTGGAAATTTGTAGTTTTTTGTATTATATAACTGTATGGGTAGTTTGATGTGCGTACTTTTTAAATATATGAAGTAACCTTTATTAGCATAATTAAATTACAATTAACAATCACAATGAGCAAAGCAATAAACCTAGCTAGATATAAAAAAAAAACACCGAAAAAGACAAAGAATAAAAATAAAAACTTTCGAGAAATTAATCATTATTCTTCTGAATCCTCTTTTCTCCCCGTATATCCCCACTCCTAAATTGTTTCTTTGACGTCTGAAATGTTTTGTAAAAAAAGTTTCATTCCCGCTTAATAATTATATGCCTAAACTATTTCTTGTGTGCGCCTATTTCCAATCATATTAGTTTTATCACCCATAACCGGCTGGAAAGCAACTGAATAATTTTGCACGCACAACCCTTTATTGATTCAATCTTCATAGTGCATTCTGTACACATTGGGTCAAGGTTTTTTTCGATATTTCCAAAACCGCTGCTGATATAAGTTTTTCTTGTACATTTGAACGGATGTGTAAGATAGAAAAGTGTAAGAACACTTTTCTTTGTAAAATGAAAGTTTGTAATTAAACCTGGATTTTAATGTAGTTTATAATGTGTGTAAAATTTTAGCATTAGTCCATGAAATGGATTTGCCCAAGAATTTGTGAAAAATGCGTTGTATATTTTAGTCTAAAAGTTTTCCTCTGCTCCAGGTAGATTGATTTCGCTTACGGCGTGCTGTTATACACATGGATTTCTTACATTTATTTAATATGTGGCTGTAGATGCAACCGATGGTTATATTTAGCTGCTTACATATTACCGTGTTTGTGTATTATATTTTTCACATAATTTAGAGTGCAGCAGCTAACAAAAATGCATTGCAATTACAATATTGATGCTCCGCACTTAACATTACGTAATACTCAGTGGTGTTATTTTTATAAGTATGGTGTACTCGACTGTATAGTATGCTAGGCTGATATATCGTTTGCTTTTCCACTTGTATGTTGTAAAACTACGCACATATATATATATATATATATATATATATATATATATATATTACATTTATATTGAAATGAAGGTCATTGGAAATAGGATAGACGGTACTCCTCTGTATGCATCTCACCAGTTTGCTTTTCGCATTGTTTCATGTATAAATTAATCATTTTAAATTACTTAGTATATTAAGTCTACTTATTAGATTCAAGGTCAGGATTTTTTTTTTACTATGGACAGTATTAAGTTAAGCTGTTATAATAAATTTTATTGGAAAAATAAAGAAAAGAAAAAACCTGTGTCGTTGAAGGTTACTGCAGATAAGATTGGAGACAAAAAAGTTACACAAATACAGACATTACATAACATTTGCATGCAACATTACCCCCATGTCCTCATCCTCAGACACGCGCCTGGTTGTTACAGGGCACAGTCACTTGAGAAGTGACCAAGTATATTAAACAAATATGTCGTTTCGGTTGCTTTAAACTATTGATTATTTTACCCCGTAGATTGGTTTTAATTGGGCTCGAAACTTTTTCAATAGGATTTACAATGGCCAATAAAGAGGTCAAACTCAAGCGATTAATGCAATTGTTAGCATTCCGCTGCTTACAAAGAAGCAGCGTTTGATAGTTGGGGTCATTGTCTTCATGAATTGTTCAAGTTGAATTTTTTCCACTGTACCATACAGGTCCAGGGGTATGGAGTGATAATAAAAAATGTAGAGATTCTGATTCCAGCTCTGACTTCAAAGATTTGCCGACTCCACGATTTCTGTCTGCGCTTTCGGCTTCACCTCCCAAAATGTATGCAACTTGCAAAGTTCAAACTTTCAGTAAGAGATGGTTTAAAAGAGATTTATGCATCGTAAGATGTTGAGTAAAATAAATATACGGACAGAATTAATGAATCCAAAAATGGATGCTTTACTGAAACGAAAAGCAAGGAAAGGTGCAACATTTGATCAAGAAACTCAATGGGTGGTGTACATATGTAATGATTTTGCGTTTCTATGAATTAGATTGTCTTGATATGATGTTTTTTGGATGTAGATGGGACAAAATTGTGAACTTATAAAGTTATTACTTTACTATTGTAACAAAACAGTTGATTTAAATCCCGGTTTATTTTTAAAATAAGAAATAATTCAATGTGTAATCCCCTCCAAAGGAAAAGATTAATATCCGATATAATAAAAAAACCTCCAATACTATGTACCTTCTATCTATCTACTACTTGCTACAACCTCCAGTGCGAACAAATGACCATAAAAGAATTCTCTTGTATTAATGCCGCTATTGAAGAGGTAGTCGATCAAACATTATTAAGAGGTCCTATTTACCGAAATGTTCTAATCTGGACTGTCTTTTAAACAAACCCCCAACAGCTGGGAACACTTTATTTCGTACAAGTAAACTATATATGATTAACAGTAAATAGATTAAAATCTCAATCTCGTTTCCGTGTTAGAGTCCGTACGTTATATAATTAAAATTTCGGTATTCCAAAAACTCTATTTATTGAGAACTTTGTATAAAGTGGCTTTTGCTATGAGACTCATTATAGTCACACCTGACATGTTTGTGGAGACAATTGCCCTTTTTTCAGATATAAAATTGTAATGTGTAATATAATAAGTAAATATAATAGAAGTAATAGGTACATAATACCAACAATAAGCAATTTATAATTACAACAAATGTATTAAAAAAGCGGTCAGTTCAAGATGGATGGAACCATTTCACGCATTATTATAATGGTATCATCAGCACCTTCTTTATTAGAAGCATCACTGTCGTATATTTTGAAAGACACGATGGTCCAATTATATTTAGTTCTGATGAAGGGGTATTTGTCTCCCCGAAACATTGGGTCTTACAACGAAAAGCACTGTATTAGAAAAAATTCGTGCACGTTATCGCCACCTCATCTTTCATACACTGAAAGTCTTACGTTTTGTTACATCTTGCATAAAACAAAAGTTGAACCTTATAGTTTTGACTGTTACCTTTTAAGTCGTCTACTAAATGCAATTATCACATTAGTGTTTAGGGTAAACTAAACAACATAAGTCTAACCCATGAATCCCATGCCTACCCATAAATCCGCCGGTCAGTATATTTGCCTTCGGCGCGGATAGCTTTGCTGTCCGCTTTGCCACGGCCTACGGCCGCTCTTGACGCACATTTTCCCCATATTTCAAAAAATTTATTAAGCTTCAAACGTGGAAACACCGCTTCCTATACAATTTGGTAACATGGGATTTTTTTATTCGACGCATAATACAAGGCACTATGTGTGCAAAATTTCAATCTCCTAGTTTGAATACAAAATTTCTCAACAAAAATGACTCCTGTCCGCCATAGTCTACACCTGTCTACCAAATTTCATCCACATCAGTCTCATAGAGAAGGAGAAATTCTTGAACATCAGACGTACGTACATCCGTACATACACCGAAAAAAATCGACATTTCTTTTAATTTTTTAAGCAAGCAATTTTTTTTGAAAAAACTTTATATGAAAAATTGTTCCTTATAACCCTCACCCCTTTGAATTGCGTATTAACGGATTGCAGTAATTTCAATACCAGAGACGTACTAAGGTGAAATTGAAAAGATTCTCAAAACATGAATCCTATATCTTTAATATACCATAGGTATTACATATATGGTATATGAAAGATAAAAATGATCGATAAATGGTGTTTTTTGGCCGAAATTTTAATTGTCTAAATAGAATAATCATTGCTTTACGTTGTATATAGTAAGTTTTCTGACTTTAGTATACGAAAGATGGGGTTGCTGTCTCGTCCCGAATTTATAGAAGTTAAAGAGAAAGGGTTATAGTATACTGATAGATCTTAAAACATCCTTACTAAGAATAATTAAAGAACGGAAAGAATTAACTAAATTTTTATAATGTAACTGAGGGTAGTTAATTTTCTAATTGTATTACAGTATTAGGAAAATAAGTCTGACAGCAATTATCAGTTCTAAAGTACTATTCATATATTAAAAACTACTATTGAAAGCAAAATGTTATCGATGTTTGCATAAAATATTATTTAAATGAAAATGTCATTGCGAATGCACTCAAATTTGAATATACTTTTAGTTAGGTAATATTTGTTTGTTAAGTTTGTTTGGGATGAATAGTAAGGTTACCAGGCATCTGGGACCATACACAACTAGGGTGTTTCACATTGAGTCCATTAACAATTGGTGCTCTTACTAATTAGGCCAATATACAATTGGGCATATTGACAGCTAGGACCAACATGATATTCTATATTTTGAGAGCTTTATACGAGAAATAACAAGGAGTATAGATATTAATAGCAGGTAAATAATGAAGTAAAACAGTCATGTCGTATATTAAAGTCTGAAATGAATAAAACTGGAAATTTTGAAATCAGAATTTTTTTTTGTAGTAACTGATGTGAATTTTGATAAATTTTTGCTTCTAGAAGTTGTTTCTTTTGTCCATAGCCCATTTCCCATAGAATATTTTAATAGGGCCGCAGTGGGGAACATTGGGAGTTCTTATATAATGTGCATAGTAATATTTTGCAGTTGCAATACACAAGCATAGTGTGTTTAATCTGGTCCAAATAATGTGGAACTGGTATATTTTGCATATTTTGTACCAATTGATGTTTCCGGCTGCGCAAAGGCTTTCAATTGAATGAGGTCAAATATTCTCAGCATGGAAATATGCTGAATTCAGCGCTTTGGCGTTGGTTTCGCGCATGTATGAGATATTTTCGATTCCAGTGAAATTATTTTCTGCTTCTAATTTTAATGGTTTACTTTTGATTCTCATGTACGTATGGATTCTTTAGGGTCTTCAAACTAAAACGCTTAATTTACCTTTGAAACATTGTTTGACGAGCCTCATCTCTGGAAGATTATTTTATTGATAATTGTGCTCACTATTTTCTGATCAGTTTTCCTTTTAGTTTCCTCAAGTTGGGACACAAGTTGATCACATCAAAATTACAGGTTAATTAAAAATTTAAAACCTCAGATAAATGAACAATATCAATTATATGATGTCGTCGATTTGAAGATTTTCAAGTTTTATAATTAGGTTTGATTAATAAAACTTCCCAATCGAATACTGATTTTACTTTGGTGGCGCTATAGTTCATTAAGAACCCGGGCCTTGCCTACTACAGATTTTCGCCAGCCGCCTCTCTGGGTAGCCAACAGTATTCAGCATGCGAAGGTGCTCCTCTACGTCATCAAGCTATCTATGTTTAGGGCGGCCCACGGATCTTCTTCATGCAGTTCTTGAGTTAAGAACTTTTTTGGCACCCGTTGATCTCCTCTCTGTACGTGGCCGAACGTAGTCTTCTGGCCTTAATGTCTGATATGATCGATGGATCATTATTGAGCCTTCCAGTTCGTTAATGGCCACCCACTGTTCTCGTGTACAGCACCAAAAATCTTGCGAATGACTTTCCTCTTCTAGACGAACAATAGGTTCTCCTTTTTTCCTGACAGTCCAGGTTTCTGAGCCATACAAGACCACTGGCCTGATAATGCCTTTATACAACAAAAGTTTAAATTTTTTAGAGGCAAGGAAAAACGGAATTAGTTTCTGGAAGCTAAAGAAGCACCAGTTCTCAGCCGCTACTCTTGCTTTGATTTAATCGGGAACTTCGTTGTCGTGTCTTAGGATGCCTCCCAAATATTTGAATGCAGCGATGTTTTGGTAACCATTAAATTTGTAACCCTATTTTCTTAGCTTCGTTTTGGAAGATTTGTACGTTCTCGTTTAGGTGTATGGTGTGTGTGGCTAACGTAGAACTGTCGTCAGCGAAGGCGAGACTCTGGGATGTTCTATTAAATATTGTGCTTCCCGGGTTTGTTGGAAATTTCCTCATGACGGATCCAAGACGATGTTGCACAGGGTACCTGATAATGAGTCACCTTGTTTGAGACCACTGTAGATATTAAATTGTTCGGAAAGTTTCCCATATATTTTGACTCTACTCTTCGTATAGAGCAACGTTATTCTTATGAGCTGTCTCAGTGTCAATGGGATACCAAGTTCCTGCATCGCGTGGTAGAGCTATTGGCGGGACACTGTCGTAGGTGGCCTTAAAATCGACATACAGTTGGTAAACCGTTACGTTGTATTCATAACACTTCTTCAAAATCTGCCTTAGAGTAATCTGTCGACTTTCCGGGTTTAAACCCACGTTGGTATTCGCCGATAGAAGCTTCTACGTAAGCCTTTAATCTCTCGTTGATGACTTTAGCGAAGATCTTGTACCATGCGTTGAGCAACGATATCCCTCTATAGTTTCCGTAATGCGTCTTATCGCCTTTTTTATGGAGAGGTACAATAACTGACATATTCCATGCTTCTGGCATTTCCACTGTTGACCAAATGTTTTTTAGTAAGGTTGTGCATTTCATCGGTGAGTTTCGCTCCTCCATTCTTTAACACTTCTGCCGGGAGTTGGTCTTCTCCTGCGGCGCGATGATTGAGCATTTTCTTTATGGCCTCTTCTACCTCGTTTCGAGTAGGCTCTGATCCGTCGAACAGAGCAAAATCTTGCAGTCATCTTTCAACAATTAGAAGAAACCTTGAAGGCCATGCAAAACAATGAAGTTCCCTACCCGAACGATTTCCAATAACTTACTTTAAAAATCATGGATAGAGCATTGAACGCAAATAAAATTTAAAAACGTGGAATTAAGGCAGCCTTATCCTTCTGTATATGGAGAAAAACCGGTTTCAACAGCATTGGTAAGCTGCCTGAACCTGAATACAAGACAAGGCTTTGCAAGTAACCAATGCGGTTTTTAAAAAGTAAAATCTACCATATCTGTTCTAGCCAAACTCAAAGAAATAACAGAAGCCGCAGATGAAGGAAAACGGTAAGCGCTATGTTGGCAATAAATGTGAGAAAGGCATATACTGAAGCTCCATGGTGCAAAATTATCAATGCTTTGGAGGGCAAAAATCCCCTAGTACCTAATGGAAATAATAAAATACTTTCCGGGATAGATATTTAATTGTAAAATCATGACTAAATAAAAAAGATAAATAAAGCTCTTGAGCCTTGGTTTTCCTACGTAAGAGGTAGGAAAACAATTGGTTTCGCGGATGAGATTAGTGTTGTTGAAGCGACAAATAACTAGGGAGAAACTAACAGGAATTGTTAAATAAAATATACTAGAAACGGACCTGTAAGTGACTGACCTATAGGCAACTAGGAATAAACTACAGCCACCAGAAATTAAAATTAGAAGCCTTGTAGTACAGTTCCAAAGACAGATAAAATGCCTAGGGGTATTAATTGATAAAATAGTGAACTATGAGAGCCACTTAAAAGCAACAGAGAAAAAGTAAGAGCTAAATTAAACAAAGTGATATATCCACCAGGATATATCACTTTTGCCACTACAGCCACCAGGAATTAAAGTACCTCGGAGTATTAATTGATAAAACAATGAACTCTAAGAGCCACACAAAAGCAGAGGACGAAACATTAAAGCGAAATTGAACGGTGTTGCAAAACTGATGCCTAGAATTGGCGGTCTAAAGCATATTTTTATTTATAAAAGTGTATGATAGTTTGTAAGAGTGTTTGGTGCCAGAGTGTTCGAGTGTTTTGATGCCATTCTCTGATGAGAGTTTTAACCAACTGGCGCTTGGTGGTGATCATTTCCTTGTAGATCGCTATCGCGCGTTTGGTGAGTTCCCACATGTTCTCTGTGGGTCTATAGGGTTCATATCAGGTGAGTTCCGCGGCCAGGGTAAAACGGTAATGTTTTTTCGGCTAGAAATGAAGTAACACTCTTGGCTTTGTGGCACATTGCCGAATCATGCATAAAGATGTACTCTTCATCACCACGGAACTATTCTTCGAGCTGTGGCAGTAGCCGAGTTTCTAGTACTCGCTTGTACTGGTCCTGCCTCACAGTCCCTTCCATTATGTATAGGCGCTCCATTCTCTTGGCTGAGATCACATACCACACCATGAAAGGGTATTTAAGCCTCTCCATAAGCCAGGCTGGGTGGAATTGCTCCACAGGGCATCGTCTGATAAATGAACTTTCGTCGACCAAAATTTAAACTGTTGATTCATCGGAGAAGTATACCTATAAAATATTACAAAAATCACAAAAAATCGTTATTAACGAACTACACTATTTAAACAAGTTGTGCATACTCGACTCCAGCCTGCAACAATCATTTTCCAGTGTTGCCTGGCCCATTGCAGTCGCTTCTTCTTCATGACCTCGGTGAGGCATTGTTGTTTCGATCAGGTTCTCTTCGTCCAGCCGCCTCCGAATTGTTCTTTTTGGAAGCTCCCGCCACCCATCAATTCCCTCGCCGTTTATCGTCGTAGTAGGATAGGACTCACTCTTTACGATTTTCGAGGCAGATACCTATGATTTTACGATCAGTATAGGGAGTGGTGATCCCTTTCCTGTCACACGGTCCGGTTCCAGAGACTTGTTTTGATTCACTTTTATTTTAATTCGGTATTTCTCTACATTTTCTTGGGGAAATGAAATCTTGACCATACTAAAAAGAAACAATTTTGAAGTTATCATGGCATCCTGTTGACAAAATTGAAATTCACTCATACAATTTTCCAAAATAAATTAAATAAGAAACATTACTTACGTTTTAATTATATCAGATAGGAAAACTTGCGGAACACGCTTTGAGAATATTCTATATAACCTCACAACAGCTGTTTTTAACAAACGACAACCAAATGAAAAGTAAACTTACTTACTTGATAAATAACACAGACTACCAGTGTTGCCACTTATCAAAAACAATAATAATATCTGCGGTAATACTAAATAAAACAACCTTATGAAAACTGATGTGGTTGCTCAAAATAAGAATTTAAACTAGAAAATTCATAAATATGAGTACTGTCCCTAATACACAGGTACGGTAATACACAGGTTTGCTGCTATATATAGGTACGGTACATTTTGCAAACGAAAGAACCACTTAAAGACATTTTTTTATAAACATGTACTGAGCCTCAAAAGGAAACTGATCTGGCATCAGTGACTTTACAGTCGCAGCAATAAAACAGAAAAAAAAGCTGCTCCAAAGGCAGTGCTATAAAATGCAAAGTAGAAAACAGATATCTCTCTGCCTCTAGAGCGCAGGGTTAAGTGAGTAGTGGCTTCTTATGGACGGAGCCTCATAAGCTTAATCATGACTATTTTACTTATTATTTTTATTTTCTTGTTATTTTATATATTACTAACTTGTTATTGGTGTATTATTACTTGTGTATGACCCCAGTTGCTAAAGTACTATGTATTGCTCTAGCTGTCAAGGGGTCCAATTGAGAACACACAGATTTGTCGTATGGTCTTAGTTGTTGTGGAATCGAATAATATAATATGACGTATATAATATAAATAATTAATTTTATGTACATTTATAACTCTGACTACAATCTAGAAGAAACATAAGAATTGGATAGAGAAAACGCTCAACACGGAAATATACCCACTCCGATCCTAGTCTAACGTCTTCAAATTCAAGTAAATAAAAAATCCAAGGAACGATTTCCATTCGAACAGTTATGCTCCGGAATGTGTGGCCTATTTTATAAACTATCTATCGGTGAGTGTTCCTTTCTGCTCTATATTCTATCTTATCTGTTTCACTCTGTGTACTTCTTCACCCATTGCAATTCATGATTTGGCTCTCTCATTGCTCATCATCTGATATTCATCCATTAATTACCATTTCGAGTTATAATAAAACTCTCTTCGCTAACACATCATTTGAGGAGATCAAATTGGCATAACATAGTTTCTTTCATAGGTTAGCTACTTTTTTTTTAACATGAATAAATCATCAGGATTGATATTTTTGTGGTAAATATATGAGGCCAGCGCTGCCCAACTAGCGACCTGCGAATTTATTTTTGCGGTTCGTGAAGTAAGTCATTCTATTAAAAGAAAAGTTACATACGCATATATTCAATGCACGAAAAAAGTTTCATCTCACACGATTGGAGAATTTATTAAAAAATGTCGTTGATGGCGAAAATTTACTGTATAATTTCAAATTGTTTCACTTTAACAGCAGGACGTAAACCAGCACATAGAAGTGCACATAGTACTGCTAAATTAGATGACGTCATCAAAACTAGCTGCTATTTTTCTGTTGTCTTGGACGAAAGTACTCCCATTTCTGGTACAATTTAAATGCTATTTTTATAAGAATTATAAGAAGTTCTTTAACAACAAAAGCTGGAACTTTAACAGATCGTAATACCGTTCTCGCAGTACTCTTGTTAGAAAAAGAAGGAATAAATTGTCCGATGTTGACTGCACTATCAGGAAGCATTATGTTGTGGTATTTGCAACAAAAATGTTGTAATGGAGAAAGTATTTAAAATAAAAATTAATTCGTAGTCGAAAATATAAAATGTTTTTGGACGAGTTGAATGCTGAATATATGGTGATCTGTTTTTGCATTGTAATATTTGTTGGCTAAGTGCTGGAAAGTGGCTGAAGAGATTTTTGGCACTTCGAAAAGAAATTCACCTCTTCGTGACGGAAGTTGGCAGGATATTTAGTAGATGAAATTTTTTTAAATTCACTTGTCTTCCTAACCGATACTACTATTTTAGTTATTGAAATCTTTTGAATAAGTCAATGCTCTTCAGTCTTTACAAGCTTCACTGAATTTGGAACCAAGATGTTATTATTGAAATAGAATTTACAGGAAACAGTTTAATTTACTTTGAATTTTACACGAGTTCTACGAATTATGAATCGACAAATAAAATGGAAGAATTTAATATCAAGGTAAGTTTTGAAACACGGTACCTAAGTTACGGAATGCGGTACACCTATGAAGTGGAAACATTTGAGCCAATAACATACAATGAATAGAAGAGATAGAAAAAGAAGTAATGCATTTGACAAAATTTATTAAAAAAAATGAGGTGAATTCGACCACAAACCAATATGAATATAAGTGGGACAATAGCCGAGAAGAGAAGGTATTGTTAGCAAACAAAAAAGCGGCAATGAAAAGATATGCTCATACGAGAACGAGATACCCGCATGATAAAGCCAATATGTTAAAACTTCAACTAGAAGACAAAAAGATGTTTCGAAGAAAGAATGAAGAAAGCTGGAAAAAACAGTCGAAGAAGCGCACGAGCAAGAATGGCTTTTCCTAAAAAGACTAAGGAAAACCCCAAGGGAAAATGAACTGATGAAAATCATCAAAGGCGACTGGATTTATAAAGCCTCAGGAAAAGCGGAAATTTCCGCAACGCATTTTGAAAATCAATTTTCAAACGGGGATACTGGTGTAACAGAAGTAAATAAAGTAGGGGAGGACACGAAGAACAAAATTAAACACATATTATTTTTGCACTACAACGAGGTAGCGTCGCAAATATTATGAAAATGCTAAATTACACAAAGCGGCAGGAAATGTCTGAAACACAAATAGGGCATTGAAACTACTACATATAACGGCAATAGAATCCGGAATCATCAATAAAATAATAATTTGCTGTTTCAACATACGTTTCCTTTCTGGATGTGGAGAAGGCGTATTATTCAAAATGTGGGCCTTCAAATTTCCAATAGAATTAATCAAAATAACACAAGGATTGTTGCAAAACAGGACTTTCCAAGTTTAAATTAATAATGAGTAAACGAACAACCGATCAGCAAGAGGCGGCCTTCCACAAGGATCGCCGTTGCCTCCAATCGTATTCAATCTGTTCGTTAGTAACATGCCGAAACTTGATCACTTAAAACTAACAATTTGCAGAAGACACGGGCAGTTATAACAGATGACCGAAACCCTTTAGTGCCAATAAACTGGTTGTAAAAAGTTAAATCTAGTGTTAAAATTTTGCATCTGGAACATCTGGAAAATTAAAATCAATACAGGCAAAATCGAAATCATCAAATTTGGCAAACCATAAAGAACAGAAGAACCGAATATTATTAGACTGGAGCATATGCGTCAAGCGCAGAGAAAAATTAGCAATGAAAACAGCAAACAAAATATATCCTATATAAAAATTTGATTCAAAGTTATCATATTGAGCAAGACGAAAAATAATGAATACTATATTCAGATCACAAATCACATTAGATGTGAATTTTGGGCAAAAGGAACAGACAAAGCTAAACGAAGAAGCGTGATTGCTCAGAATAAACTTCTAAGAAATGCATTAGATGAATTTATTTCAGCATGGTATGTAAGAAATACTGAAATAAAGTCAGCTATGAGCAGCAGCGCAATAATAGCAGCTATAGGACGCAGCAGACTTTTTGCATAATCGCGATTAAATACCTTCTAAGCACTTCTTAAAAGGGGGAGACGGAAAAAGGGAAAAAATGTGGTCCGAAGAGGAAATGAATTAGCAGCTTTGAAGAAGGGATATGAAAACGAAGAGAACGCGAAGATATCTATTCAGCGAAGAGCAGATGAACTAGATGCTCAGCTAACATTCCTAGGGATCGAATGTAAACTCTAAGGGAAAAATACGAAAAGGCGACAGCCAGGAAATGTAAACCTGGCTCTGATGGATTTCAGCAACCAAGTGCAAAATCTCTTGCGAGACTAACTCAACCAGTAATGGCATCACAGCAGGTCCCAACACGTAACTCTTTTGTAAGTCTACTCATAGAAGACGAAAACAAAGTAGAGATGAAAAGCAGAGATGATAATTCTGACTTAATTCTGCCAGAGCCATAAAAGAAGGAAAAGGAAAATAATAAAGAGCAGGAGACCGAAAAAGGGCCAAAAAATCAGGAAGCCACCACCAATTATTGTACATTATCAGGCCAGTACACTGAAATAAAAACTACATTGAGCTGAGCAAAATGAATCTGCAAAGTACACAAGGGAAGGAATAAAAATACATACTACCAGCCCGGATGATTTTAGAACAAGTAGAAGGCGGGTATGAAAGTGGGTTATCGTACTTACCAAATAAGCGAGGAGAAGAAGCTTAAGGTGGTCATCAGAGATCTGCCGACAGAACTTTCCAACGATGAAATTAAGGAGGACCTGGTTAACCAAGGTCTACCAGTACTTTCAGTAACCAGGTGAGAAAATAAAAGCAAACTGTTTCCTACGGTTTTGGTAAACATAGCCAAAAACGAAGAAGGCAATAAGGTGTTCGACGTGAAAAAAGTTATGTACATGGCTGTAACAATTGAACCAAAACGAAGACCAGCTCGGATTCAACACTGTTTCATATATCAAAGATATGCAACGTGCAATACCCGTGTACAGTTTTACAGAAATGCGTCAAATGCGCGGAGCCAGACAAATGTGCAAACCATAGAGCAAGCAGATGGAATTTCCCCATGAATCCAGATCTTCAAAAACAGCAAAGAAAAGGCAGATTGAAAGCTTCGAGAGTTATGCAAACAACGAGCGACGATCTAGACAACAGGACAAAACAAATTCTACTTGGACTATTACCCCAAATTATCAATAGCATAAAAGCAGGGAATGGATTGTAAAGCCAGTTAAAAATATATGTACCTGGAATACAAATTGAATAAAAAAAATATTTCTGAACTGAGAATATTTCTACAAGAAGAAGAAATTAGTGTTATGCTAGTTAGCGAGACAAGCCTCTCACAAGGAAACAAAATCAATATTCCAGGATACAGAATCCATAGAACAGATCGTCCAGCAAGCAGCGGAGGTGGGGTAGGAATTTTAATCGAAACAAAGTATAGCAGTAATCAACTCCAATTGAACACATCAATTATAAAAGTAACAGCAACAGAAACGCAAATAGTTGGGAAAATGGTATTTGCACTAGTGTATTGTCATCATGAATCAACAGTAACAAATGCAGACGCTCAAGAAATTTTCAAATACGGCAAAACGACCGCAGGAGGAGACTTGAACGCGAAACATTCTTCATGGGGAAGTCTGAGGACAAACAAAGCCGGAAAAAGTCCATTCCAGGTAGCCAAAACATCGAGTAAAAATACAAGGTTCAAATGAGGCAACATCAGCACAAGCAAGTCCAAGGCGTAGAGGAGACATAATTGACCCATCCGTCAGTCATAAAATTGAAATAGACTGGAAAATAGAAACAAATTACGTAGTTTAATGAGGTCATCATCCTGTAATAGCTGAAATAGGAAATTTGACGCTAAAATCAAAAACTGAATAGGTGGAGGTACGACACGAAATGAGCAAAATCAACACATTTAATAAAAACATTCAGAATCCCTACGAAATAGACGAGGCAGTATGCTTTAAGAAATATTTTGAGAGAAATACAAAAGCAAGTTGAGAAAATGTTGAAAGAAAAGAGAAAAAAATCAATGGGTTTGTGCAATAGAAAAAGCGTGCATAGAAGGCGAAAATCACTTCTGGAAATTTTTAAAACAGATCAGGAAAAAATCAAACGAAAATAACTACTCAATTCGAAGAGCAGATGGTTCATATTTTTACGACGATGAACAGAAAGCAGAAGCGTGTGCTAACCACTTCTAAAGCCAGTTTCAAAATAAGGACAAATCAAACATAGAAATAGAATCGGCTATAGAAACCTCCAAAATAATTCTAAGATGTTCAGTATTCACAGAATATGAATAAGTATCAACAAATGAAGTTTCAAACATATTGAAAAATTTTAACCTGAGATAAGCTCCAGGGGAGGATCAAATACCAAATTTAAATTGAAAGTGCTCCCTCAGAACACAATTGAGCACATAGCGGAGATCACTAATAAAATGCTGATTTTCATTCATTTTCCGCAAAAGTGGGAAAAGGCTATAATAACGACAATACCGAAAAAGACAAAAACCCGGTAATTCCAAAAAAACAGGCGACCGATAAGTGTTCTAAACAGCTTATCGAAAGTGGCGGAGTATATAATCAAAAACAGAAACCAGTCATTTGCAGAAGAGAATAATGCCCCAAAAGAACATTTAGGATTTAGAGAGAAATTAACCAGCGGCGAACTTAGAAACAATTATAAGCAAAGCAAGAAGGCGTGGCCAAACAGTATACACTGCGATGCTCGATGTTGAAAAAGCATACGATCGTGTATGGCACGGTGAATTGGTTTTCAAGATATGGGTCCATAAGTTTGCACTAGAATTAACAAAAAAATTTAAAAACCCGAACTTCCACATAAAATACGGCATCGAAGTATCATCCACAAGGAAGGCGGAAGAAGGTGTGCCCCAAGGATCCCCATGTCACTAAGATTGTTTAATATATTCGTCAGCAATATGCCTAAATTCCAACATATAGAAAACGCAAAGCTGTTGCAATTTGCCGACGACACAGTAGTGGTTACTTATCACAGAAATCCGAAAATTGCAAGAAACAACCTAGAAAAGTGTCTTGAAACCATAAGCAATTTCTGCGAAGACTGGAAGTTTAAAATAAACAATGAAAAAAACAGAAATAATGATGTTTGGCAAACGCAAACAAGCAAAAAATCAGGTAAAATTCATGGGAAGGAACCTTCGATGACAAGTTAAATTTTGTGCAACATATTAAGAGAAGGAAACAATTAGCTACGCAATTAGCACATAAAATGTACCCCATCCCCAAATTCAAAACTCTCACTAAGAGCGAGAAAAACAATCATGGATACCATTCTGAGGCCACAGTTGATGTATGGAAATAAATATGGATCAGGCATGAAAAAGCAAAAGAAAAATGCAGGATAGCAGATAGTAAACTTCGCAGATAAGCATTAGACGCCCAACGGTTCCACAGAAATACAGAGACGGTAGAAGCTCTCCAAATCAAATATGTTATAGAAATAGCAGAAACAAATTGAGAAAACCTCATAACGAGGCTGCGGAGCCATCCAAAAGAAGACATCAGCAAGATTGCGGAACACATGTAGGTAGCAGGAAAAAACCAAATCATCAGGACAGGTCCACAGCGCCCTGAACCAGGCTCTCCAATCATAGCCATAAAACAGTGACAAAGAGGAAAAGACGAAGGTTACCAAAAAAATCAGCTATGAATGCTCCAGAATTAGCAACAGAAAGAAGGGCATTACTTATAGAGACACTTAATTCCAATCCAGATATATAAGCGAAAGCAGTTAGGATAGGAAACTAAATAAATCTAGTTATGAAAGGATCATAAGAGAAATCAGAAGGGAATAGAACTTTTCGGAAAGTCTCATTTTACTTTTCTCGCCATCATTAATTTGAAGTAAAATCTCATTGTGTTTTTCTCGCCATCCATAATTAATTTGAATTAAGGTGGAGAAAGAGAAAGATTAACAAAAAAAGATATGTATTCTAATTGAAATTTTAAATAACCCGTTTTCTCAATTTGATGACCAGATTAAATGTATTCAGCAATTCATTAAATTTGATACTACTTTGGGAGATCCTAAATATCATATGGAATTATGCGCGTTTATATCCGCCCGTGGAGCAATTGGAATAGAGCTGTTGGATGAAGAGCGGTATCCAGTGATTAGAGATTTTGGGCTTTTAATCATTTCCACGTTTGGAAGTTTATACATCTGCGAGCATTATTTGGTATGAAGTATATAAAATCCAAATATAGGTTAATTGTTGGACTTGCAACAACAAATATTGTTACATATAAACGAAATTGTTGCCCAACAAATACGTCCACAAAGTTCTCATTGAGATTTCATTTGTATCTTTGCTACAGTATTTCTGACTTTGTTTCATTTATTGCTTCCTTGTTTGACGTGAAATGAATATATTTTTTGATGATCAATCTAGTGTGTTTTTGCAATAGAAACAAGGGCCCACTGACACAAAAGTTGGACAGCGCTGCATTAGACAATTAATTGATATTTCATAAATATATGTATGAATAGATTGAATATCATAAAGGTATTTATTGATTTTATTAAAATCCTTTCTAACTGTAACGGACACGTCATACTAGAGCATTTTCAATTTTATTCTGTATACATGTCATACAAAGTAAGAACACCTTATCGACATTTTCAGAGCTCATTTCAGCTTAAACCATCGCATACCTACATTTATTGTATTATATACATCATAACAATACGAGTTATTTCAGTACAGTAATTGTTACGTTCTAAAATAATTGTCATTTCTACATAATAAATGTAAATACGCTTTCATTATTCAGTGCTACGAGAATATTCATGGCGTCGTTTCAAACGATAACGTGATTGTATGCGCATTTTATTAAGGATTTTTACATATGTAAAATATTTTTCGACATAAATAACATATTTTTTCCCATTAGGAACTGCTTTAAACTTACATAATAATTTTGTTATGTATTTATATGCTATATGATGAAGTTCTTATTACATAACATAGTTTAATATATTAGCTTCTTTGACATTTATCTGAAATAGCGATGTGAAAAATAAATTATCTAGTTTCATAAAACATTGTTTAAGTAATATAATTTTTTTAGCGCAATAAATAAAATTGATTCTTCTTCTTCTTCTTCTTATATTTATTTAACGTCGGCATTCTTTCGCCATGGCAATACCGTGGTCGATATCCGACGTAATAAAATTGATTGAGTCAAATGTTACTTTGTGACAATTTATGATATGATCAAATTGAAGAATATTTATTTCGCGATTTACTAATTCACCGGTTTTCGACTGGTATTTCGACTGGGGAAAACGTTCCGCTAAAATTTGAAAATTTAAAGCAAAAATTTAAGGTTATAAGTTTTCGTTACAAGAGAAATAAGAGGAAATAAGATAGGTACGGTATACCACCCATCGTATGTAAAGACATAGTAGTTATCTAATGTATAAAATTGTTGTAGACAGGTGACCAAAAATTGTATAATAAATGAAACTAACTTTTCATTACAAACATTTTCAATATTAAAATATCATCATCAGGCAAAAGGTAGAAACTTTAC
>WYDF02055695.1:0-11939 GCA_009867245.2 Adranes taylori
GTGTCTGATAGCAACGAACAAAATATAAACACTTACGCACTTCTTTCTCAGACGCAATCTCGATAAAATAAATAAAAGTCAATAAGCGACGCCCGTTCCCGGCATAATTCATCAAATCGCTTATTGACGACGGCCGTATCTCACGAAAATTTAGTAGCGTCGTCTATTGACGACAGCCGTAGTTAAAGGGTTAATTGTAAAGTTAATTACATCTTACACCCTTTTTGGTATGCTCTGAATGCATTTTTTAATATTTTCTTTCAATTCTTCATCATGATAGCAAACTTGAATCAATGCTTCTATAAGATTTTGTTTGTTTGTGGTATTTTCTTTTGAGAACCTCGAAGACTTTATTGGGTTCAAATCTCGCGAATTGCCTAGCCGAGGCAAACTTTCATTCGTTTCATCTCTAAGAAAGTTTAGCTTTGTAGTAAGAAGCGGAATCATGCATAAATGTGCATTCAGAAGTATTAGCAAACTTAAATATTAGTTAATTAAGTTAAAATAATTTGGATTACTTAATGAAAGACATTATTATAATAACTTCATCCTTAGTATGTAAATTAAAACGTTTCAAATGGGAATAATATTTAAACGTTCAATTAAAGCTTTTTGTACATCGATTACTGATTGCTGCCGAGAATTATTGTTTTGACTAACTATTAAATTAACTGAGCTTTATAGATAACGGGTGAGAAATAGAAAGGAATAAGAAAGCAGCATGAGACGGCAGTGCTCATAAAAGCACCCTTAGACCGCTACGGCAGTCGATGGTTGAATTACTCGTACAAAACATAACCTTTAAAAATATAGTGTACTTGACGTCTGGAGCTCAAATGTAAGTTAAATTATAATATTGTAATATTTATTGAAGAAATTTATTTCTGATTTTATTCTTGTCACAATATTTGAAGTTAAAATTTATAAACCAATGAAATGTTTAATGTTACTTGGTAGGTGTTTTGTTTTCTTAAAAAGACATGCTAAGCACATGTCTTTTTATGAATACATTGATTTAAAAAAATATTGGGCTCTATTATTTTATGTGCCATGCTGACCCAATTTAATTAGATCTACAAATTAATTAATCTTAAAAAATTAATTAGTAAATTAAATTTTCGGTCCCTAGTGTGTGGGTTAATTTAAAAAAATTTGATTTTGTTATCAAGTAAAAACTCACCATATTGTCACGTACAAAATGCTTTTGCCTTTATTTAAACTATTTTTTCGTAAAATGAATATGTAATATATGTCCGGAGTATCTTTATTTCGTACATTATTTCGAAACTTTGCGGCAAAGATGGATTGAAACTTTTAACTTTTTTTTTATAGATGTATTTTTAATTTTTCAACTGCTACAAGTGCTCTAGGTCAAGGATTCGGAAGATTTTGTTAAGGACTTTTTATTTTGAAATAAAAATTACATTATTTTAAAAATTGAAGAAAGAAAATTTCGGAATCGTGTGTAACCTTAGAAGGTCTTTATAACGGCTGTTTGTGATTATGGACTTGATTTTACACATATGTTCATTCGGTTGTTTTGATAGTTTAGTGTGTAGTGCTGCAAGGAATATTTGTGTCACTTTTAAAAAGTTATACTGTTAATTATATGTATAATTATGTAACTTCAGTTCTATTAAATTGATTATTTAATATCTGATAGCATGTTTCAAATGGCATGTAATTAACAAGATAAGAGTGTAACTAGTTACCTCCCTGAAATAATATATGTTTTAAGCTATTCTTTTCGCCGAAATTAGTATTACTTAATTTGGAAATTCTGCAGAGACGGAATTAGGCACAGTGAAATCATGTAGTGTAGTCATTGTTTGGTAAATAAATAGTACAAACTTATGAAGTACAAGATTTGTACAAACTTATAAACTCAATACAAAGTTATGAGAAACAGAATATTGTTTCAAATCTATGAATAATAAGCGAATCGAGATTTGCTGACTGTTAAGATGGTTCAATGATGCTTTATATCACCTACTTCTCATTAGGGTGTCGTAATACCTATATCGACAATTTATGTTAATAAAATACATCAATTACCAATGTCATCTAATGTGTAGCGTTGGTTGCATTCATAACGATTTTTCATTTCTAGCAACACCCGGTTAGGAGTCTTCTTTTAAAAGTTACGACTGTGATTTTCCTAATAAAGATGATGCTGATGATCCCTTATATTAATGGGCGAAATAGTGCCATAAAGCGGTCTTAAACTAACCGCTTTATTAAGACATTTGTTTTAACTGACATTCAAATGATAGTTTGTATGACGTACCTATAATACTTTAATCAACATAGCTGTTATACTTCAAATTAAAAAGTAGCAACATTTATTTACTCATCATCTAATTTATAGTCAATTTGGTTATTTTAATTATGCTTTAAATGGGACTCACGATGGTATTTTTTATTCGAAAAGGTATCACGCAAAAGATAGTGACCCTAATATCTTTTGCACTGAGTTTCGACGCCTGTTGAGTCTAAAAATTCATTGTCAAATGATCAGGTTTTGAATAATTCTGGTTGTTTGATTTGAATTCGGTGAATTTCTGCTTATGTATTGTTTGTTCTATACTGATTTCCATTTTTGTTTATTTTGTAAGCCTATATGTTGTCGTATTGTTCAAGGCCCTTGTCTTTTCTATTTATTGTATGTGTTGTTCTTATCGTTTCTTACTTGTGTTGTCATTTATGTAGACTTTTAAGAGGAAATAAATCAAAACTCTGTAAATTTGCATTGATCGGTCATCATTTCACGATTGCATTTACGTAAATTTCAAAGATTTCTTTAAGCCACATATGCGTACTGTTCTTGAAAAAGGACATTTGTTACAGGTGCTATCTTTTGCGTGTAATATGGAGTATATTAATCTGCTAATAGATGGCGCAACAAACAAATAACTTAGCAGTATGTTTTTACACATTACTGTTGCAATTCTCGTTGCAGCCTCTCAAAACATATCTGTTTTGAGAGGCTGTTGCCTCTCAAAACATATCTGTTTTGAGAGGCTGTTGCGCTTTTTAAGGGCCAGATATTAAAAATGGCCTATCCTATCGACGTTCAGTTAACTGAGGATAATTCTTATTTAATTTTGTGGCTAAAAATTATTATATAAATAACGAATATAATAGAAACATGTTAAAGTTGCTAAATAATTTTGATAGTTTGTAATAGAGAGCTTGCTAAATGGCTCTGTCCTTTTTAAGGGTAGTAGGCACATAGGGGATTTAAAAATCTATTGTTTTAGTGGATTGAAATTAGATGAACTTCTTCGTAGTTTGTAAGAGGATGATAAAATAAAATCAACCTTAAATGAACTGAACATAGCCATTATGCAGCCGATAAATTCGTGTCAAAACTTAACGGATGAAGACTTGTGGGATGAAGAATCTATGGTAGTAGACAATTTACCTGTTAGTCTACTTAGGACAGAGATCGAACTTATGAATATGGATGAAGATGATGATTGTTGCGAAGAAAATAGTGCTTCATGATGACATTATAGATATTTTTGTTCAATTGAGTAATACGCAAACCGGAAAAATGGATTTGGTAATATTAGCTGCACTGAAATGAGATCTTTTTTTGGAATTCTCTTGCTCAGTGGATATATAACTTTGCGTAGAAGACGCATGTTCTGGGTAACTTCAAGTGATACATAACGAACTTGTTGCGAGTGCATTATTCAGGGACCGATTAGAATTTATACTATCTAATTTACATTGGTGTACCAATGACATCCTCAATAAAGAAGATAAATTTGCAAAAGTAAGAGCGTCATTTGACAAGTTGAATATAATTTGACAATAATTTTGCGTCAATTGCTGAAAATCACAATGTGGATGAGTCAATGGATGAGTCTCATACTTTGGAAAACATGGGTGCAAATAATGTATCAAGGGTAAACTCATACGCTCTGGTTATATGATATGGATGGATGGTACGAGTAGTGATATGTGGATGAAACCATATCAGGGTGCAAAAACAAAAATAAATCCGAATTATAAACCGCTTGGCATTGGACCTTCTTGATAACTTGTGGCCTTTTCCATATCACCTGTTTTTTATAACTTTTTTAAAACAGTTCCACTTTTACTTGAACTTCAGAATAGTGGAAGTGGTACTGGAATTGATACATGGAAGTGGTATCATTAGAGAAAATAGAATGTTCAGTATTATCAAAGAGTGACATAAAAAAGAAAACCAAAGGCCTCTATGATTTTCGTTCAAGCGATAATGAAGTAGTTATTGTCACATGGCATAACAATTCTGTGAATGTTGCTTCTAAAAATTTATCTGTAGAACCATGTCATCAAGTATCTAGATACTCACAAAAGGAAAAGAAGAAAATAAGTGTTAACCAGCCCTATAATATTTTTGTGTACAAAAGTTTTATGGGAGCAGTGGACTGCTGCGATTAAAATGTTAATTTATATAGAATGTGAGTGGTACTTTTGCTTGAAAGCCTATTGTTTGGATGTTACAGAACAAAAATGCTTGCTATTCGCCTTCAAACAGGAAATTCACGTGAAGAATTAGACCACCTCACATTAATTTTTAATTTGAATAAACATGTTTAATTTGTTATGGGTATTTGCCTATTGTCTTAAGGGCATCTAAAAAAAAACTTTTTTACATTTCATTTTTCCTGAAAACACTTTTTTCATTTGTTTTAATATATTTTAAATTTTTATAATTGAATTTTAATAGTCATTATATTTTTTATTGTAATATTATTACAATAGTAATGAATTATTGTTATAACTATGATGTTATATAAATAATAGAGGAAATAGCAAAAAATGTGTATGCTAAATAGCATTAAATGGATGGAATGTCAATTATTTAAAGCCTGTCCTAATATACTTACTTATTTTCTTTGCGTAAGAGACTACGGTCTCTCTGTATTTGGAATATTTATTGATTGAGAAACGTGGTTTTGATGCGACTAACCGAACAAACATAAATTTTATAAAAAGAGGTTTAGGGGACAATCGAATTGAAACACTTTGTCGTTTGAGTTTTTATCTTGTCTGCCCATCGTTTTAAATGATTGCGTCGACTGATTGACAGTGTATAATCTATAATAAAGTTTAGAACATAATATTTATTAGTTCACTTCAATAGGAATGTTTAGAATGATATTTAGTTTTTTTTTTTGTTCAAACAATCAGTTTTTTATGGATTTTTTTAAAAGAGTATATTAATCTTGAAATAATTTTTGTATGGATGAAATATTTAATGATGAGACATGATCGAGCCAATTTATGGAATTGAAAACATTTTCAAATACAATCAAAAATTTTCTAAAGCTTTCTTTAAACAATTACAATAAACCAAATCTTAACTAGAAATCTAAAAAAATCGCGATACCAACAATCAATCGGTATCCGCTTGCGTCTGGCGTGGTGACATAGATTTACCCATTTCTTCCCCAAATACTTAACCCAATGCTTCCCCAAAATAAAAATTGTGAAAACTATGGTAGTTTGTCATCAATTTCAATTTAATAAAATTGTTGAAATTATTTTATATATATTAAAACTATTAAAACTAGCATATTAAAACATATTAAAACTAGCAGTACCGGTCATTTGCACCACACATAACGTTGGGAGATTCCTGATAATTTTTTTAAAATTATTTCGATCACATGCTTTTGTTTCCTGAAAATGAACAACCTTGTATATTATATGAAAAAACTGAGATTGGTGATTTATCTCCAGTTCAGATTCTTCTTAGGTTTTAATAGAGATAATACAATCTGGGATCAGAAGTCAATCTGATTGATAGTAGAGCCTATTGCCAGTTGGTATATTTTCCAGGTACTGACAATAGCACTGTCAATTCCATTGGAGCGTAATGGCCACCAGTATTTCTTGCCTCTAATTTTGATCCTATGCTGTACTAATTCTATACTAATTCTGGTTGCACTGGTGGACAACATTTGATTGAGCGACTATATTGTGTACCGAAGGGTACCAAAGTTGGTAAAAACTCTTACAACAAAGTTGTCATGACACCTAACAGCGAGAACTTTGTTGTTGCTATCAAATCTATAATCAAAGTTCCATTTTCGTTATTTGGCTAAGGTTTTTAGTTATTTGAAGTGGACAGGAAGCCACTCGATTCTCTCTCACTATATCAGCTGCAAAGAATTTCGTTTCAGAATAACAGAATAATAACAAGGTTAGAAGGTCATGGTTTGTGAAGAAAATACAAAACATATATGATTTTCATGATCGTGAATAATTTAAAACTCTTTCGCCTAAATCCAAGTTTTCATTAGTCTTCTATGAAGCTCTACAATAAGGGTCAAACTGATAGGCATATCCTCCAGCTGAGGCTACACACTACAGTTTGAATCCAGATTTTACTGGTTTCCCTCGTATGAACATCTAGAAGAATGACGTCCAAAATATGGCACAATCTCTTCATCAATCGATAACTTATGGGAAAAATACTCCAAACTGCATGTACCGTGTATTTAGTTCATTGAAAAAAGGTCCTATCTTGGAAAACTAATCATATTTGTCTAACCATTAGCAGAAAGAAGAATGTAATTCTTTATTTTATCAAATCTGTTCCGTGATATTGAGCTGGGCAACTCCCAACGTTGCAATAGATATATAAATCTAAAAAGCTGTTTTAAATGTCTAAAAAAATATCCATGTGTATCCCATATACGAGGTAACTATTTGGCCTAACAAAGAAAACGCAAGTTTTTTTTTTTACAAAAAACATTTAATTTTTCAATAGTCTCCTACTCGGCTCGTTTAACATACGTATTCCAACGATTTTCCAAATTAGCAATGTCTTCATTGTAGGCCGATGAATTCAAGTCCTCGAAATAGCTATTTACAGCAGTGATTATGTCTGGATCAGACAAAAACTCTTACCGCCGAACCATTTCTTCAGAATTGGAAACAGATAATAATCGCTGAGAGACAATTCTGAGGAAAATGGTGAATGAGGCACTATTTCAAATCCCAATTAATTAAGTTTGGCCATTTCAATAGCAGACTTGTGGGCAGGTGCGTTATCCTGATGGAAAAGCACTTTCTTCTTTGCCAAATGAGGCCGTTACTCTTTGATTTTGTCGCCTAACCGTTGCAACACATTGGCATAATATTCGCCATTTATTGTTTTCTCCTTTTCTAAGTAGTAGACCAAAATAATTCAATGAGAATCCCAAAATACAGTTGCGAAAACCTTTCCTGTTGACAAAACTGTTTTTGCCTTCTTTGGTGGCGGGGTACCTTTGTGTGTCCATTGTTTGGACTCTTCTCTGGTCTCGGAAGTGTAATGGTGGACCCTGGTTTCATCGACAGCGTAAAAAGACCATCATATTGCGGCTAAAACGTGCCAAAAGGTCACGAGACGCACTCAAACGATTCAGTTTTTATTTTGGTGTGAGCAACCGCGATACCCAATGCGCCGAATAATTTTTCATTTCCAATTCTTCAGTTAAAATTCTGTGCACATTGTCATTTGAGATACCCACTATATCTGCTATCTCGCGCCCTTTTACTCGACGGTCATCCAGGACAATACGGTGGACTTTACGGGGTAGTAGCAGTTTTTGGACGTCCATTATGGGGTTTCATCATTTGAGTTCCTACGACCACGCTTAAATTCGGTAACCCAGTTTTTAACCATTGAAAACGAAGGAGCCGGTTCCAATAATGTTGAATCCAGTTCTCCTTTGATTTCGGTTGTTAAGGCTTTCAAATGAAAGTACTTTATCATTGCTCTCAACACAGTTTTGCCATTGTTTTCAAAATCATACAAGACGTTCACTTTGGCATACTGTCAAAAACAGACTAATTGACAGATCACTCTGCACTGTCCTATTAAAGGATGATTCTACATAATGATAAAGAAGATTCCTGCAAATTCGTGCCATTTCTGTGTTAGGCCACTGAACAATCCTCTTATACAGGATGCGGCGCTAAAATCCGGAAAACATACGCTGGAAAACATACGGCCTTCCGGCCGATACAGTTTCCATCCACCGCTTCACTACATTTATGAGAACATGTTAATAATCTTCCTTTGTGACATTTTCCCCTGTCACAAAGGAATTTCGCATCGACAGTAAAAAATTTTCGTGTCGTGACAGAATTGTTTCGTAAAGAATACAAAAGCAGGTTACAGCGCTCAACTCTCTTTTTACTGGCAGCTACGGAAAGTATCTGTCTCACATTAATTGTATAAGACTTGTATAAGCGGAGTTCTTCCTCCTCGACGATTCGACGCATAGTTTTTTCACTCACACCGACAACCGACGACAATTTTCGAATCGACTGCCCTGGAACTTCAAAAATCAGCTCTTGAGCCCGCTGAATGATTTCGGGCGTTCTGACAACGCGCTGTTCCGAATGAGTTTTCCTTGCAAAACCTTCGTTGGACTTTATCGACTCGTTATACTACGCAAAGACATCACAAATCGTCGATTTTGGGTACCCGAAGAATCGGATGATTTCTGTCGTTGAGCGCCTAGCGCGAATACTTTCTGCGATTATACTCCGCACTTGGTTTCAACATGTTTTGAGGTTATGAATGTTTAGTACATGTGTCAAGCTATTTGGACGCCAGTCGCAAACTCTCGAAATGGTAGAGAACGGTGGGATATTCAACTTCAATTTTTTCCGCATTTTGACGCTGTATCCTGTATAGCGTTAAGCGATACGCACATAAATGTTGAACTAAATATATTTTAACACTAGAATTAAATTATTGAAAAGTGTTAGGCTGATAGTGAAATACATAGACAGAGCGTTTATGAATGCCTTTTAATTCATGCATGAGGGTTTTGCATAATAAGTTAATTTTGACTGCATTTTGTGAAGTTAATGTTCGTGTTGCGTATATGCACCACTGGGAGTAAATGGGTTAATATACGCAGATTAGCTACTGTTGTGAATATTGTCATGTCGGTTAGACATAATCCGCTTAGCATCTTCAACTCTATACTCTGCAAACGTAATCCATTTACACTCGTACAGTTATTAATGATCGAAAAAAAAGTAAGAAGTACATATATTGAAAAAATATGAAAATACATTGGCACCAATTTTGCGTACAGCTTTCTCATGTCTTAATTTTCAGACAGTATGCAATATACAACACTTTTTGAAATATTTACTATATCTGCTAGCTCGCGCATTTTCAGTTGACGGTCATTCAATACATTGAATGACAATTTCATGGATTTTCGTCACTATTTCTGGCGTGGTCACCTCATTTGTTCGGCCACTGCGATGTTCCTCTTAGCAGCTCCTACGGCCTCTTTTACAGTCTGTCTGTCATTAATTTACTCTTTTAGACGAAGGAGCATTCTCTCCCATAGTATAATCTAGCTTTGCTTTGATATTCATTAGACTAAGGCATTTCAAATAGAACTATTGTACCACATAATGATGACCAATTTTTTACTAATTCATTGACAGCGTTCACTGTTGATGGCCCTTACACAAATACTAAACAATGCTGCGTGCAACAATGCAGTATTCTTTTCAAACAACAACCGCCATCTATACGTCAGCTCGGGTACTTTTGAGACTATTCTCGAAAATAATATAATGTGTAATACAAATAAGTTTAGAACTGTCTTTACAATTTTTGATTGCTCCCGGATTGTGGGACCCTGTAATAACATTGGTTTGGCATACTTGTCATATTTGTTTACATTAATTCTCACTTACAGGCAACTTAGCAGTCCACTACATGATACTAAGTTAATCTCAAATGTCCATGAAAGTAAACACTAGCTAAATATGAAAAAGAGGCATTCTTTCGGGTACAACTTATCTAGAAAGTTGCACTGTGGTGACTTATTGCTCACTAATTAGAACAAATATCTGGACAAGCTGAAAAATGACATGTGCTGACAACTACTGTCTTCGGTGTAATGACAGTACATTTGTTGTTAACTTATGCTACTAAAAATCTACCATACCCAAATGGGCATCTTGGCACAGAAGGGTTTATGAGTCTACAGTAAGAGGATTAATTGTATTCCTTGTAAACAATACGCTGTGATTGTTACAGTTATTATAGCTGTGAGTACTACAGTAATGTACACTTTTGTTTCATCTCTTATTATTTCATTTTCTTTTGTTTTACATGTAATCTTATTTAATTTCTAGTAGAATTATTTTAATTGATTGTATGTAGGCAATAAAAATATGCTTACATTTATTTATTTGCTTGCATTTGAACTGACGTTTTGAGTAAATCTATAATAGTTGGTAGTCTTACAGCTGCAGTTAATAATCTTCATTAGAGCGACATCTTCTTTGAATCGCATTACATTGTATTAAAATGCGAAAAGTTGTACGCAGGAAAACACACTTAGTCAACCGACTAGCTTTAATGGGAATCGTTATAATTAATAAATCAATGATTTACATTTAATTAGCATTCGTATCTTTCCGTTGGGTGCTTCTTACCTTCTTTGGGGCCATAACATTAATATTACGAATCGCCAAGGTAATAACAACAACAGGAAAGCGTTATTAAATCGATTTAGTTTATTACATATTAATGAAGACAATGCCCATTTATTAGAGGTAATATTCAAACACTATATAATTAATATCAGTACTATAACAGTTCATAATAAGTAAACCGTTAACAGAAAGTAGGAAATTCACAATATTATTGTCATTAGAGAATAACGGTTAAGCGTAAGGCTGTAATAGAAAATCATATAGTGTAGTAGTACAGTAAAATTACGTTTAATTCAAAGGCTACGCTTTAGAAAAAGTATTTTGGACGATTACAATTTTTGTTTGTTCAAACTTGAAACCAGATACTGCTTTCTGGATCTACTATAAATTGAGCACCAGTACGTCATTAAACTAAAACTTTGTTTAAAATTTTGTTGTAAAACGTTCTTCTTCTCTAACTGCTTTGTCCTCGAAAAACGTTGGCGATCAGTTGTATTATTTTTATTTTGTATATTGCTGCCCTGAAGAGTGAAGTGGTACTTTGTCCGTACCATTTACGTAGATTCGTCGTTCTCCTTCTCTGTCTACGGTGATCTTCTATTTTTTCTTTGATTATCAGTTGTAGTAGCTGGCATCTGTCGTTGCGCATAACGTGTCCGAAGTACTCTAACTTCCTAATTTTGATTGTAAGCTTGTATTTATTTATGTTAGCACTTCTCCGTTCGTTCTCCTCGCTGTCGATGGTATTTTCAGTGTTCTTCGGTAAGTCCACATTTCAAATGTTTCCAGCTTTTTACACATGGATTCTGTTAGTGTCCATGCTGTTACACTAATATCAAACGAGTGCGTAGTGAAAGAGTGAAGTCTCGACATATTAATATCTTCTTCATTTTCGTGAATGAGCTTCGACATATTAATATCTTCTTCATTTTCGTGATGTATGCGCGATTATACATCGAATTTCCAGTGTTCATTTAACCAGCTCCCAAACTTTTCTACGATGAAAAAATTTCGATAAGATCGTTGTTGACTGCTAGTGTGCCGTGCGTTGCGTTTAATTCTCTCACAATTACCATCCATTTGGTCCTTCTGATGTTTAGTCACAGACCAATGGCTTCACTTTTTGCAACTATTTCGTTTAGCAGCTCTTGTAGGTTATTAAGACTGTATAAATACGGTGTCATCGGCATATCTAAGTTTGTTGATGACAGAACCGTTTATAACGACTGATCAATTAGATTTTTAGAATATTTGTTGAAAAGAAGCGGAAAGTGGGCACAGGCTTGCCTCACTCCTTTCAGTATGTTGACTTCTTCCGATATGTCATTGTCAACACGAATTTGTGCCTTCTGGTTCCAGTATAAATTGGTTATTATACGAGTATCGCGTCCATATTAGTTAGTTAGTTAGGTCCTATTCGCTCCTAGGTGGGGCATAGGGCTTCCACAAGAGATCTCCACCGAACTCGATTT
>WYDF02055706.1:0-11938 GCA_009867245.2 Adranes taylori
TACCGGTGTCCCAATAGTGTGTCCAAGTCCAATTGCTCCTTTATCATATAATATGGAGAAAAATTTCCAAAGCAGAAGTGTCTAGGACTTTAAGTTACAAAACTAAAAATATTTTCATGTATACAGGATGTTCCATAACTGCATGCCGAACACAAAATACATTTTTTTAAATGGCAATAATACTTTTTAGTTGATAATTCGATTCTACATATTTTTCATAACTTTCAATCTAAGACTTGGTAGGTCTGTACCAGGTGTTTCAAAAGTTATGGCTAGTTTTGTGCCAAAATTATGGTAATTTGAACTGCTTGTATCTTAAAAGAATAAAACATATTTGATCTGTTTTTGGACCTGGTAATTCTAGTACACCCTCACCTTTTATGCGTATAAAATATTTTGCATGTTATTGAAAACTGTATATAGTGTGAACCAAAACGCGTAGTAGGGTATTTTTCACCATTTATATCATTAAGGAGAATAAACTCAGAGAGTTTCATAGAAATTAGAAATGGCCAGGTTGAATTTAAAAATTTGTTGGTTGATTTGACATGGAATGACCCTATTCTTAATAGTAAAACGATATCGCGGAATGGAAGCAATTTAAATTTCTGGGAGAGAGGGCGCTTAAAGCCACTACTTTTTTAATTTTTGTATCACAAGAATCGCCTTATCTTTAAAACATGTATTATTGAAAAAAGCTAAATTTTATATTTGTGACATGATTTTGTTTAAATTAAAGGAAGAAACTCGCATTTTAAAAATTATATTTTACATTTAATTATTTTAAATTGAATTTGAGTAAATTTATTAGGTTTATAATTTTTTATTGAAAACGCCGCCAATAAATTATGATAAAGCAGATTCCTATCTAGTTTAATGTGATTAATTTATTCTCGTAGCGCCATCTCTGGGCACGAGGTACCAAAAAGGGGTGGGGATGAATAGAGAACAACCGATGTGTGGCTAGATAGCCCACCGTGGTTTAAATGTCGATAATACGCACTATTCGGTCGTATTGGTGGTTGCCTACTTAATACTGTGCACTAACAGCTCATGTCCTGGACTTTAGAATGTCCCATCGCAGCAAAGTATTTCGGTTTCATGTGCTTGTATATTCTGAAAAATAAGTTCAAACGGGATTCAAGGTAGCGTAAATGTTAAGGTCTTGGACTATTTAGCTTAAATTATGGATTCGAATTCGAAAGGTGACGAATTTTTTTTTATTTTTGAAGTAATTTTTGTTATGTAATGTATTATCTGAGACCCTTAACCTTAACCTCACCTTAGGGTTAGGTTAGAGTTATGGTTGGGTTAGGTGAGGGTTAGGTTATGTCAGGTTAGTTTATGTTTATTCCAGGTTAGTTTATGTTAGGTTAGTTTGCATTTACTAATTGCCAGAAAAAAATTACCAATAAATGCATATTAATAGTCCATATAAAACTGCATAGATCCAAACTATTTTACTGCGATGAGACACATCTGGACTTACCTCGTTGTTGCACAGTGCTGCAGGCTAATGTTATGTTGTTCAAATGTGATTTAGTAGTTATACTTGTGATTGTTCTTTGCATTGAAGATATTTGTCTAAATACACAACGACCTAACCTTAGTAGTGCGACAAGTTTCCATAATATCATTTTAACGGCCGAACTATCAAATGGCCAAGCCCAAATTTCAGGTAGGCCTATTACTTCTGAAAGTGGAAAAGATCGAATAAATCGTATTTTGTCGACTACCCCAAATTTTTATTAAGTTTCAGGTGAGAAAGTTTCTAATAATGAATCTTCTGCGGTAACGCATTTAGATACAGCTCGATACAACTCACAGCTTGAAAAATAAAAACAAAACACGTGAAGAGTTTTGTCAACGAACTGTTAGAAAACGTAAAAGAACTCATGGTAAGGAATACGCCAACACAAAAGGTCGAAGGGTGTCGTCCAAAGAAATGGGACAAACTTGCAAATGCAGAAACCTGTGTTGCGAAAAATATAGAAACAAAGTTTGCAAAAAGATCTACAGTGACTTTTAGCCTATGCCGTCGAAAGATTTGCAAGCTTCATATTTATAATCACTACATGAAATAACAAAAAGTTGGAATAACAAGACACGAGCGATTGTAAAAATATTTATCCAGTCAACATAATAGTGTTCCTGTTGATCAAAAGGGAAAGCAAGCAAACAGGCTCAATAAAATCTGTCACGATATTATTACGCAAATTGGAACCAATGTTTTAAGTTTTCCACGATTGGTTTTTTGCTAATATCTTTTGCACTTTTTTCATCTGGTGTTTTAAATAATCTTTAAACATCGGTCGCAACTTGTTCACCACAACATATTGTGAAAAACACCATCAGTATTATGTTTGTGATCTGTTTTTGTTTGCGTTTCATGGACATTTTGGTTGAGCGGACTTACCTAGTTATTGCACTAAGGCCTTCCATTATTTTTCACTTGAAGTCACTTAATGTTTATTGAAATCAATTATTGACTTGCTTGATTTAATACTTTTCGCTGTTATCCAGAGCATAGGGCTTCGACGAAGTTTCTCCAGCGCACTCTTTTTCTAGCGAGGACCTTCAGCTCTGCAAAAGTCTTTCCTTTCTTCTTTGCCTCTTCATCCACGGTCCTTCTCTATGATATCTCTGGTCTTTTACGTTTCCTTTTTTTCTACGGATTCCAGATCAAAGCTTGTCTCTTCAAAGCTCTTTTATATAGGGGTACAATAATTGACATATTCCATTCCTCTAATATTTCCTCTCTTGACCAAATGCTTTTAATAAGTTTGTGCATTTCATCGGTGACTTTCGCTCCTTCATACCTGAGCACTTCTGCCGGGAGTCGATCGTCTTCAGCGGCGCGATGTTTGGTCATTGTCTTTATGGTTTCTACTACATCGTTCTGAGTAGGTTTCGACCTGTTCCTGTGTATGGCGTCCTCCATCTCGATGGGTTGAGTGTCTTGGATGTTTGTTTTAATATTCAGTAGCTCACTAAAGTACCCTTTCCACCTTTCCAGGTCACCATCTAGATCCCCAATTTGGTTATGTCCAGTGTGGCGGCACATAGTTGTGTGTGGTTGCCACCCTTTTTTTACTTCCGCTGTTACCCTTTTTTAAAGTCCTTTATAAAGTTGCCTCACATCACTTTGGTCGTGGCAGTTACTTAGTTCTTTAAGGCTCTCTTTCTCAAGATCCTACTTTGTGTATCTCAACATTTTCCTCCTAGCCTCATTTTGTTCGCTCACGGCTCTCTAACAGTCGTCGTCGAACCATCAGTTCATCCTAGTGTTTTTAGTACCCGAGCGTCTCCTCTGTGATATTTAGCAATGCAGACTTACGGTCGTGCCAATATGCTTTAGGATTTACATACTCAGGAGCGAGGTAGTTCTGGATTTTTTCTTCCATCTTTTGCTGAAATCTTAAGCGCAGATCAGGGTCTTTGATAATGCCTTTGAGTTTAAAGTGCTTGGTGCTTTCCATTCTGCTGTTCCTTGCTCAAGACCATGTAGTGATCAGTGTCTGCGGCAAACCCTCTACATGCCCTAATGTCCAAATTATCCGTGGCATGTCTTCTCTTAATCAACACATGATCTACTTAATTGACCGTTACTCCATCTGGTGATTTCCATGTTGCCTAATGAATGTTTTTCGGTTGCAAATGAGGGCTGTTAATTGAAAGATCTTTCCCGATCGCAAAGCCGACAATTTTGAGTCCATTATCGTTGCATTATTGGTGAAGACTGTGGTTGCAAACACACGGCCAGAAGGCTTCCTCACGATCAGCTATGACATTCATGTCACCTAGAATTAATTTGCCGTCGTTCTCTGGTGTTTTACCATATGCACGTTTTAGTTGGGTATAAAAGGTCTCGTTTTCGTCATCTTCAGAATCTTCGGTAGGTGCATAAGCACAAATGACGGTCATATTAAAGAATTTCATTTTGATTTCCACAATCGTCCTTTGATGGGGTTAATAGTCAGTACTGCCACTTTTTTTGTTGACAATGAATCCGGTTCCGAGATGACCTGTGCCGCTGGAGCTGCCGAAGATAGAGTAATCTTTACTATCGGAGATCGTGTTTTTTCTCCAGTGTAGTTCTTTTAGAGCTGTGATCTTAACATGATGCTCTCTTAGTTGGATCGGCAGAATCCGAAACGCTCCCACTCGAGTCAAGCCCGTGAGTATGTTCCATGTCGCAATTCTTAGATCATTAGTCCGTAATCGTAGCCTGCTCGTCTTCCTACATTTCCTGATTAGTTGTTCAAAAAGCTATAATCTATATTTTAACTTAAAACCTAAAAGAAAACGGCATTCCAGGTTTGACTTAAAATATTAATCTAATACTGATCATGTGCGGGGCCTTTTACTTTATCAAACACCTGCATTAAATTAAAGAAAACTTAACCACTGTTAATTGGTCATCGAAAGTAATTTTGAGTGTGTTAAACATTTTAAGCAACAAGTTAATAGTTACGTAACTATGTTTACTTCTACTTGTTCATTTAATAAATATTCGTAAGCACCTGACATTTACTGTTAATTGCTAATTGTTTCTGCAGATATGCCAAAATTGTATGAATAGGTATAGAAATTCAAAAAATTTCTTCAGTAAGTTTATTACGGAAGATATTCAAAGAGTATACTAAATATAGTATAACTTAGGATGATATTATAGAACTAATAAGATTTTACGTAATACCAGGAAATATCTACATATTAAGGGCTCTGTTTCACGCAAGTGGTTTTTTTTTGAAATTACAAAACGGTATGCACATGACGGTGTCTGATCTAAGATTAAAATAATAATAATAAAATGGAGGCGAAGCATTAAACGTGGTGGTGAAGACAGTGGCGGATCTAAGCGGGGGAGATCGCCCCCTTGATTGGCGTGCATTTCAATGTAGTAATTATTTGCATTTACAATAATATTACTTTAAATTAATAGTATAGATGAAATATCATGTTCAACGTAGTAGTTACTAATGTTTTTAAAACTCTTCGGATTTAGGACACTGCGTTTATTATGTTAGATTACATCAGTCGACGTTTCGAGGTCACCTTCAGGAGTTTGCATGTTTTTTCTTTAGATGACATCAAGTTACATTCGTAACTACTACGTTGGACGTGATATTTCATCTGTTAATTAAAGCATTTCGACCGGGTCGCAATGGTTTTTTTCAGGAGATTCAGTCCATTTATGGGGTGGAACTAGTTTCACTGCTGAAGGATTTGTGTCATCTAAAGAAAAAACATCCAAACTCATGAAGATGATCTCGAAGAGGGATCGAAACGTCGACTGATGTAATCTAACATAATAAACGCAGAGTCTCGAAAACCTGAAGAGTTTTAAAACATTAGTAATTACTTTAAATAGTATAAATTTTGTTAATCCGCACTCTACGTTTTTGCGCACTGGATCCGCGCCTGGGTGAAGCATTCAACGTGATGGAGCTAGATATCAATGCTGCCAAGAAGGTTGTTCGAAAACCAGAATCGGCAATATTCAAACAACTCCATCTGGATGAATCTATGGGTGGCCAATTTTATAACGTCATTGCCGAGTTGGAGCTGTCACCACAATTAACATTTGACCTTTTGAGATCTGCTGGCCTACGATCTGAAACTGAGGAATTTATTCTTGCTTACCAAGATGGTGTCATAAACACGCTTGTGTACCATAAGAATATTCTGGGTGTAGAGGTGACACATACGAACTGCCGAGCATGCAAGCCTCAACCAGAGACTCTAATTCATATTCGTTTCGCATGATAGGTGTACGCTAGAATTAAATACACCCAGCGCCATAACGTCGCCTTAAAAGTGCTATATTTTCATCTACGTTATTCGTACGGTATATACAAAGACCCGGTTTCGCCCAGTTTCGTTAAGGATATTGAGACCGTAGTTGAAATTGACGTCATTAAAATAGTTTGGAACTACTGTTTTCCTACAACCCTTTAAATAGCCTCAACCCTTTAAATAGTAAAATTTTGGGGCGGCATTTTGGATGTTTTAAGATAGCAAGGATGTATTTCAGGGCATTTTGGCTGTTAGTGCTAGAAAAATATTGATATGTAAATACTCAATTAATAGAAAATTTCACATATCGGTTTTTTCTTTTGGTCAAAATATAGCTGTTTATGGAATTTCCTAACGACTTGATAGAATTTAATTTAGAATTTGCATAAGATAAGTGGTTCGTTGTCGCGCTTACTAGAACAAAACATTCCTTACACTGCGACTTTGCTCGCTGTTAAAAGTTAGGTTTGAACTTTCAAAGAGAACTATTCTCATTGAAACGTGGGAATTCAACTCACTCGAAGACAATCAGACAATGTTCTAAATGCGTATAATTAACGCTGCCTTGAGAGTGATCTTTTATCTGAAATTAGCAACTTTTGGTGTGCTGCTCGGCGGCGGCAGTTCCTGACGTTGCCGGGCGACATTTGGGTGTGACCTGGACAAAATTTTTGCTAAAATCTTTGGGAAGTGAGAATTTTCTACCAATAAGAGGCGTTCTTTCATACTTTACGAATTTCAAAGAACAATATTGCATCACATTCCTGCCAATATTCTATGATTCTATGATAGGGTATTCTCCCTTCAGATCTAAAGTCAAACGGACTAGCGACCTGCAACGCCCTGTCAATGCAGGGACCAACCAATCGAGATCGCGTCGGCGGTTTTTACATGGTAAACGTTCGAAATGTCGCACGCTCTTTTCAATAAATAGAAAAATCTAGTTAGATGAAAGTAATGCTCTCAAAGTTCATTGAACACATTAAGAACATTCGTTGAAAACAATATTACATTGAATCTCTGGCCAGACGAGGTTAAAGCTCGCAAAGTTCAATAATCCATTAAGAGTTGTTTATGGGAAATCGGAGATTGTAAAAGCAAAATCCTCGAATGCAGAGTTTATTGAACCCATAAAAAAATGCCCGCGAAGCGAAGAAGCCATAAAGGAAAACAAAATGTACGTCTCTCCTAATATGTATATAATTTTTTTGCTTACGTTCTGCGTTCGTGCGAGCAAGCAAAAACATCTTTTAGTAGTTGCGTACAGCCGATTCTGCCGATTCAACCGCCTGGACCTACTTCAAAATTGGTCTGAAATGGTAACCGTTCCGCGGAGCGGTATTTTGGGGTCTATCATAAAGAGTTTGAGTGAGAGTGTTTGTCAGCTGTTAAAAAAATCTAATATGGCGGACAAGTCATTTCCAGTTGTCATTAAAAGGCGCCAATTTGATTTTTAAATTTGAAAAAGGTAATTATATTTGTCAGCAGATTCAAAATTCAAGAAGTAGAAGAAGATGCCATCGCGTGCGGGGCGCGGCGTCACGGTATATATCGATGTGTATATGAATAAAATGGCGGGTAGAATTTAAATAAGTAACTAGATTTAAAATGAGGAAGTAACTATATTTGTAACAAGATTTGTGCGTGGGAAAATATAAAAATAAACAAATGTCATTGGAAAATACAATGTGGCTGACGTCAAAGCATTTTCGGTATGGAATTTAATCGTATGGAAAAAGTAACTAGATTTGTAATTAGATTCTACGAGGGCCGATATAAAAATAATGTACAGGGACATTTCAAAAATTTTTAATAAAATCTGTTGAAAATTTTGAAATGTGATTAGCAGAAAAATCAAAATGGTGGATTGAGGAATTCTCGATTTAAATTTTCTGAGGTTATGTTATTAGATGTAAAATAATCGATATAAAAATAATATACAGGAGTGATAACAAAAATGTAAATTGAAATTCTTTTTAAGGTTATGTAACTAGATTTTACGTACTTGATATAAAATAATATACAGGAGTGATAAAAAAATAACAATACTTTATACTTTATACAAAAGATATTCAATTTATAATATGTTTTTATTGAAATCTCGTATATATTCTTTAATATTCTTGTCGTCTGCTGTTGTAATTGTATTATTTTCAGATGCAAATTTTGTATTATTCCGTTTGAGCTGCTCTTTCAATCAATTTAAAACATTAATTCCATTTGGTAAATACTTTTGATGATATACTGGTTGAATATTTGAGTAATTCTAGAGAAATAAATTCAACGCCTTATTGACACTCCGACTTTGAGAACGAATGAAAATTAGTTTGTTACTATTAATCACTGAATCGACGGAAGATTTCATCGAATAAATCAGAAATTCATGGAGTAATCGAATATCTGTCGGTTTGGCAATAACGTCTTGGACAATGTCTGCAAATCAATGTCTTTAAACCGACTATATATTCACATGCTTGTTTTGCTAAAGCAAATACGCGTACAGTGTTTTCAGTAGCGATCCTTACTGTATTGTTTGCGATTACAAGTTGTTTGTTAAAAGTATTTATTGCATTGTCCCTTATTTTATAATTTCCAACAGTCAGTTGATTGTTTAAAACATCATTTTTATTCACACAATCCATTATTTTCATTTTAAGTTCATCATTTACATGCAAGGAAACTATAAATCTCTTTAAATCCTTTTTGACATTAATCTTTCTTCTGTCTCTCTCTCTGTACATGGGAGTGCTCCCGTTGCGTGGCTCGCGTCAGTGGTTTCCACCTCTCTCTGTATTCAGAGTTCGATGACTGCTCGCAAAAGAAATCTTTGGGGCTTATATATTGCATTACTTTTCGTCGTATAGATTAAATTTATTAATTATCACTTCTTGATTTATTTGTTTAATGGTTTTTCTAGTGTGTTAATTGCTAATGTTTGTTTATTGATTATTTTACAGTATTTATGACTGTTGGAAGCTATATAAAATATGCCGATAACATACTTTAATAAGCAGAATTAATTGTTGAACCTACACCATTTTATCTAGCACATCGGCTTTGAAATTTCTCGAAAAAGTTATAAATAGGTTCGGACAACAATCCGGAAGAATGCACATTTTGTTTAAACAATAATTTTATATAAGATTTTTAATAATGCGCTATGCAATTTAGTTTGTATTTTGTTAGAACAATATTTCTTTGTTTAATCCCATGGGAGGGGGGAGGTAGTAGACTGTTACTTGACATGTAGTCTATTACCCATCGTTGCATCATTTCCTTCAAATGAAATACTACCCATTGAATGGTTAAATATACATACAAAAATAAAACCGCTGTGTATATTAAGGTACAGATGTATGCTGAATCACTTATATTACACGGAATCAGTCTGTTTATACAAATAAATTGGAGCCCGCATAAACGAATAATTATTCGTTTAATTATAATTATTGAACTAAATAATTATAAACGTTAATCATATTGAATCCAAACAACAAATTATATTTTTGTTGTAATAAGTTCTAGTCATGACAGCATTTTGAATATAATAATTTTTGCAAATTAATACGGCTTTGCTTCTGAGCTACTAGGTTCGATATATTATGTTATATAAAAGTATTCTTAATAAGGATTGTTTAGACAGCATAGAAGTATTTTATAGAAACAATGTTAAACACAATATTCCAACTACGTGTACTTATCTAACGATCCATATGACAAGCAGGTGAGTCGAATTAGTTAGGCGCCCGTAGTAATATCGTGAAAATATTTGCGCCTGGAAATCTGCCAGACAATCGTTATGCTGGCTGTAACAGCATGCGTGTATGTTATTATTAATTGTTCCTATGGAAATTCTTTACCATCTGTCTGTCGCTCAACATCCGTTGTTTTTAGTTGAGGACGTTTCTAGTGCATTCTTCCTTGAAAGTTATTTCTGCTAGAATTTATTTACTACTCAACAACGGTGTGCCATTTCCTTTTAACTTCGTAGGGGGATTCCGAATTTGCTATTCAAATTGATCGGACGTGCGCATATAAAAACGGTTTAATAGTTTTCTTTTCTTGCCTACTTTATCGACACGTGAGTTAAGAACGTTTTATTTAATTTAAATTTCTTTCTGGGGAATATTTTTCATAAACCTTGAATTGATAGGTGATTTCTTTGTATGCCATTAACCATTAACATTAGGGAATAAGGGGGGGGGGGGTAATCATTCCCCTCTGGGCAACAATGAGTCGCTCGATAGACGTATCCATTAGTTCTCAGTCGGAGTCTTCAAATAATGATTTTTCTAATTCTGTTATTGATATAGAGGTGCCAATTTCCCTTTTTCTCCTCTTCACAAAATAGCGAAAAAATTATTAAACAATAAAATATTAAACGTAAAGGCAGAAACTAAATTTCTTTTGTTTTCCTCCGTTTCTGACGCTAATAAATTTTTTAATTTTTATTTCGAAGGAACCTTAAGGCTAACAGTATGAACCGACTGGAGATGTTTGAAATGTGGCTGTTTAGAAAATTATTAAAAATCTCGTGGACAGACCATATAACTAACGCTGAAGTCCTAAGGCGTATGATGGCCGAGAGAGAGAGAGAGATAGAGAGAGAGAGAGAGAGAGAGAGGGAGGGGGGGGGGAGAACTGTTGCAAATCAATAAAATAAAAAAAAGTTAGTACTAATTCCTGAAGCTCATTATGGAAGGAAAAATTGTGGGAAAACGTGGCATCTAAAGGAAACAGTATTCATGGCATAAGAGATTGGACTGGTCTTGATGTCCACACATACTTTTCAGAGCCGCGCAAAACCGTGACGAATATGCTAGAAAATAAATTGTCTATTATACAGTGGAACACTAGAAACATTTATTCTAATCTTCCAGATTTTAAAAATTTGATTCATTGCATTAATCTGTGAATCGTGATTATATCCTAATATGAATTGCCATGTTGCGGATTATCAAATTATTAGAGTAGAGAGGCCTGATGGTAGAGGCTTAATGAAACTTATTAAGAATAAATATTAAAAATATTAATATATCTATTCCTGACATTGAATGTAGTTGTTTCTCTTTTAATGTGAATAATCGTAATTTTTCCAGTTGTTCAATGTATTGTCCTCCTATTATAAACACTAGCATTAATTTATGGATCAATTTACTTACTTGTCTTCAGTATCCCTTTGCAATAATTGGGGATTTAAATCGACAACATACTTTATGGGGAGGTTCATCTTCTAATATTAATGATCGCACTCATTTTAATTTTATTTGTGAAATTAATCTAGTTCCCCTTAATGATGGGACACCTACACGTATTTCTTCTCCAGGTTAGGGAAGTAGCGCGGTGGAGTTGTCTTTGGCGTCTTGTGATTTGTCTCTCTCTTTTTCTTGGAAGCTGTTACATGATTCTATGGGTAGTGAAATTTAAAAAAGGCAAATTGGAAGGGCTACTCCTCTATCCTTGGGCTGAAGTCCGACATTCGGAGCTTGTTGCAAGTATGAATGATGCTGCTGATAGGTTGATCCCTTTGGTTAAACCGCATTTGCAGGCCTAAAACCTGTGTTTGGTGGGATGCTGAGTATGCTTCAGCTGTTGGGTTGAGAAAAGTGTCTATTTCCACTTACATGAATTGCTCATCTGTGACTAATTTCCTTTCTACGAAAAATTGTATAGCGAAAACTAAATTACTTTTTAAACAAAAACAAAAACATTCCTCCTTTATGCCCTTTTGTAATAATATAAATCGGGACACTCCCATTTCTGAAATGTGGAAACTATTCATAAATTTAATGACACAATTCATCCTCCCAAAAGACCTTTTCTTACCCCTGATCGAGGTTTTGATTTTATTTACAAACTAGCGGACCCGGCAAACGTTGTTTTGCCCCCACCTGGTCACCATATTTGCCAACGGCGCAAACAGGACTGCTATCCGCATTACCGTGGCCTGTGGCCGCAGCTTAGCCGCGACCAGCGAAATGACCCAATAGCCGGGGCTTGAGGCCGCGGCTTTGCCGCGACCAGCGACATGGTCTAGTTGCCACGGATTTTCCTCGGCCAGGGGTATTGTTTCATTGCCACGGCTCTGCTGTGGCCAGCGATATGGTTTCATTTCCGCGGTATATTCTAATCCTCCGGC
>WYDF02055717.1:0-11938 GCA_009867245.2 Adranes taylori
TAAACTTTTGATGAAAACAGAGCTCTTTTTTTCATTTATAACAAAATGGCGGCCAATTCAAATTATGACATTACTTTGCGCCACCTATTATATCAAAAGTCAGTGTAATTGTTAAAATTTCTATACATCTTTACAAGTGGCGTGCCAAATCTGTATTTCGATTTGTACCTTCTAATTTCAAAATATCGACTATACCTAAAATGAATTCTCGGTACATGAAAACTGATAACAAATTCATATTCTTTATATTTTTGTTTATAAGTTTGTAAGTGAATCTCAAGTTATTTACTTTCAAATATTTCCATTAGTTCTAGTAAATATGCATTTGCAAAAGATTTATCCACTTTTCATATTTGGAAAGTGGAAGCGTTTAATTATCTTGCACATTGGTCCCGAAAGCTTGCTATGTTGTTGCTTTCTAATTATGGTTTGGTTTGAAAAAAAATAAATTCTGCCACTATTATCTCGATTAAATAAAGTAACATTTAAAGAATTTGAAAAATGTGCAACCTAATTTTGATAGGCGCAAATATATATTGTTACAATAATAGCATAATAAGGATTATTATTAGAAATTAGACGACAAATTTTATAAAGACTGACAACCTGGATTAATAAATAACCTCATTGATGATATGCCAAAAAAGACAGCAAAATCGAAACAATATTTAGTAGTTGTCCCGTAAAATACAAGGACAATATTGTAATGCTGAGAAGCTGAAGCCATTGTCACATCTTTTCTTTCATTTTCTTAACTTATCAATCTGTGTATCTTATTTAATTATTCAATGTACTAATGTAACTATTCAAATATAAAGCTCTAAGAATTATTATATCCTAAAATTAAAAAGAGTCTAGTGCTTGAAGAAAAGGAAAGCTCATTTTTTATATCAATATATTCAAAATTCATTTTTACGAAAAAATTGTACAAGTTTCATAAAACATTAATAAAATATATAAACATCACAACAAAGAACATTAAAAACTTTGAACTGGGCACACGAAAATGTACATATAAAAGATTTGTCCTAAATAAATGTTGTCCTTAAAATTAAGTAATCTTTTTTTTGGAATTTTCTATTTTTTTATGATAAAACTCACTCGTGTGCATAGTCAAAGCAAAATTAAATTCAACTATTCGCAGACATTGATAGCATATAGAAATTAATCATTTCGAAAAAGCTGCCAAAAAGTTTCTGTTGTTAACAATAAACAGTTAAAACCCGACTAAATTATGATCCTCATAGTTCTAAATTTATAAATCATTTAAGTTTATTAATTTTTTTTTATTGCAGGTTCTTTGCCAGTTTTTTTGATCCAACTCCAAGGACTGACTTATGAAAACTAATTACAAAAAATCAATATCAAAAAGTATAAGTTTATGACTGAAATACATTAACGATAAGATAAGATTCACTTTTATCTGCGAATTAGTTGATAAGAAAAAATATATGATCATAATTCATTGAAGTGATATTCTGCAAATAAGTCAAATTGAAACAAATCAGTTTCCAGGTTGCTAAATATCATGATCAACTTTAGTTTTCTCACTAGTTCAGAAAATCGTAACATGTACCTAAGGTACTTTATACTTGAGAATTATACTTTATATGTGTACTATACTTGAGAATTGGAAAATTTTCTCTAAAACTATTACATTTAGGCCCAAACTATTAAGAATTCTATTGCCGTTTCGATATATGTTATGGTGTAAATATGTAACATTCAATTTCAGTTGTATCTTAAATTTTAATGTCTATATGTTGACGGATTTAGAAAAAGTCTAAAAGAACTCTTTTTATGTGAATAAAAAAAAAAATCCTGAACCCATGTTCAATATCCTGAATAAACCTCACTAGTGCCTGTACATATATAAACTACATGAGGCAGTTTACTTCTTCGTGGAGTTTACTAGTGGTGTATTAATGGTGATAGTGGTGTAGCACTGATACATAAAGCCTGTTTCTTAAGACACTACAATAACCTTTGAGTATCATCTTTAGCGAACTCCTATTTCTCGGATGCCGCACAATGTATGGTGCAAATATTCATTTTCAGATTTCTATAATATTTAAAATTTCTGGGGTCATTCTTATCATAACATTTTCACCATGAAGAAATATTAAGAACAAGCTTGATAATGGAATTCATTAAAAATGAATAACTTTAAAAATGATTTAGAATATCGGAGAGAGGTGAAAGAATATTTAGTTACTTCTTAACTAACAGTACTTCTGTAAGGTGGAACAACGAAGAAAATTAGGTAAAATTTAAGCTAAAAAAGTATAAGCCAAATTTCAAACAAATTTGTTTGAAATATTCAATTATGTAGGAATTTTTCATAAAGTCTTTGAAGAACAAAGAAGTATATGTATTAGGAAATATGCAGATTTCTTCAATAATATATTCAGATTCAGAATTTATCTTCCACATCCTAGGCAGCGCAATATCTCCAGGGCGTTTATCTTCAGTTAGTAAGGGTCCACCACAAAGCTTTAACAACATATAGATGTTGAAGTACAAGTTAAAGTGCTCGTTCGGAAGCTCTTAGTTGAGAACCTTATTAATTTTTATAAAAATTTTGCTTCGAATCTCAACAACTTGTTTTTCTCAACATACTCCCTCCTATTGTTTTTTGATTATTATGCATAAATGACATCATATATTAAGTTGCAGTTAAACAATTTATACGATAGAACCTTTTTAAAACTTCCATCGACCCTCAAGAAATCCTCCTGGACCCAGTTAAGAATCTACTTGGGTGAAATTTGGTAGACAATGCAAAACATTCTGCACACTGAAAAAAAATCTTTTTTACGAAATCAAGATGGCAAAAATTCGTTTTTCATTGTTTTAAAATTCAATTTTTAGACTGTGATTTATCAAAAAAACCGTTATTTATGCCGGAACGAAAATCGGAACCGAACCGATATTTTTTCGTTTTTTGTTTTGGTTCACGAGAAACTTTTGAGACCAAACGAGAGAGAAATCGATCTCCATTCAAATCAAGAGAAGAAAATGGAGGTGGATTGGTTATAAAACCAGGAAAAACCCAGGATGCTGTGGAGAGAAAAGTTATTTCTGGAATCCAAAGACATCATGAAGAAGAACTGTCTGTGGATGAAGAGGCAAAGAAAGAAGTTGACATTGCATACCTGAAAGTCAACGCTAGAAATAGAATGCACTGGAGAAAGTTCGTGGAAGCCCTATGCTCTGGATAAGAGTGAAATAAATTAAGTAAATATAATATGGTAACTTTATTAAATTACTACAATTTTGTTTTTAACTTTTTATTGTTACAAAAATTATAAAAATAATTCAGGGGACTTGCTTCCCTGGTATGGGAAAATATTTGCTTCTGGTATTTTAATTATGTATCTGAGCACTGTAAGTTATAGCGAAAAGTTGTTTAAATAATGATATGGGCGATGTGGGTGAATTGACATTTATTTGCTAATATTTAAATACGAGCTGAACCGAAAATCGAAACTGAACTGATATCCTTTTTTCTTTGGCGAAACGGAAAGAAAAAAATAACGGTTCGGGTCCCTGGTAGTAACCATGTACCGAAATTAGTTCTATTGCAATCCTCCAATAGAACACGGCGTTGTCAAATTTAAAATTTAAAGAGCTATCGATATTTTATAAATCAAATATTTTAAGTTCTATGACATAGATCAAGGAATTCCACATTGTAATGAATAAAGGATGCATTAAATTCTTTACAAAAATTGATCTTTTTATGCAGAGATTTTTAAAGTTTATAATAAACATATTAATAATTTTTCTTTTCAGGTAAATAAGAACATATTTACTAAGAACATATTTACTTTTCATGGATATAAAATTTGAAATCAGTTTTTGAATTTATCATCTCGGTCAATTTATATTCATATTTCAATTCCCGTAATATATCTACATCAAATTATTGAGCAAGCAATAGAACTCTAAGAACTCATCTAATTATTGAGCAAATATATTTCAATTGGCCTAATTCCCTTCTTTTATTGTGTTATCTGAATAATTTGATTATGATTATAATTTAATAACACTGAGTTTTTACAGAATATCATTTCACTATGTAATAAATAACATTTTAAAATCAAATGAAAGGGGAAATATACATCATTTCCATTTTCTTGAATACTTATTCCAGTAACAGTGTAAAAAGAAAATCCCCTTAACGCACATTTTAAAAATCTTTTTAAATGTATATAAGAATAAAAATAGTCTTCGAAGATGGTAAACTCGGTTTTGAACCTTTCGTCGCAACTCTTATCTTTCTATGCTCTGAATTTATCCTTTTATGGGATTTATGTTTGTATCAGCGTAATATCCAAAAATTATATCCATATGGTGCATATTTTTTGCAACTGTGTATAACTATGGTTTCCGTCAGAATATGTATTTTCAAATAATTTGAAAAAATAAAATTTTAAACATTTATGTTTCCAATTTTATGTTATTTAATTTTTTTGAAAATATACACTCTAACAAAAAGCATAGTTATACACAAAAAATATGGATATAATTTTCGGAAATTAGGCGAATCGAAACATAAATTCCATAAAAGGATAAATACAGCAAATAGAAATACAGCAAATATTACAGTTGCGACGAGATTCGTTGTTAGGATTAACATCCCGCCCAGCAAATTCATTCATTTTAAGGCTGTATTCATTCTTTTATGGATTTATGTGTGTATTCGCGAAAGTTCCGAATATTATATCCGTATGGTACATATGGAAATTATATATAACTATTCTCTTCGTCAGGATATATATTTTAAACAATTTAAAATCACATAAAATGAAAATTTTTATAATAGATAGGAGTTAAGGAATCTACTATATTGCATGCTGTTTTACTAAGTCTATCGAAAGAACGTACCGACGCTAACGGTAACCAAAGATATAAAAAAAACTGTGGAGCAATGGTAGCATCCTAAAGCATATTCAATTTAAAAGACGTAAATGGCACATCTAAAAACTCCTAAAAACCGAACTCGGATACACTGTTTATCGTCGTGTTTCAAATGCTGTTACAAAACTAATAAGAAACTCAAAATTTAATTTTAAACGGAGTGTTATAGGTAACAAAAACAAATTTTTAACAGATGCCAACATAATAGCAGAGGAATTTGCAAAGTAATTTGATGAAGTGTTTGAACAAGAGAGGTATGGACCCTACCCTAATTTGCCAATACAAAATAATTCTGGGTATATAATATATACCATCAACATTACCAAACAGAGAGTCTACAAACTTTGCCAGCCCTTGTGTAATTTAATGCAAGGATCAATGGAGTCAGGCACAGTACCACAGTTATGGAAAACAGCGACCATCATTCCGATTTACAAGAGTGGCAACACACTACAGGTGTGTAATTACATGCCCATGCTTTACCTCGATCTTATCGAAAAACAATAAAAAAATTGTGGCTGAGGATCTACGAACACATAGTTGCGATGCGGCATCGTAGGCAACCATAAGCATGGCTTCACGCCTAGAAGGTCTACGATGACTAACCTACTTTTTGCTGTATATGATTGGTCTCTGAAAATTAAAATCCTGTTGATGTCATATATTTTTATTTTGCAAAAGCTTTCGACAGTGTCAATAGAGCGTCTGATATATAAACTCGAACGTATAGGTATCCAGGGTGATTTATTAAAATGGATTAAAAGCTTTTTGACGAATCGTAGTTAACGAGTTCGAATCAAAGAGTGTCTCTAGGGAACACACAGTGGCTTCGGGTGTACATCAAGGCTTTGTACTGGGCCCTTTATTGTTTTTAGGTGCAAGGTAAGTCTCTTCGCTGATGACACGCAGTTGTACGGATGCCCTAGCCAGGATCATAAAACAACCCGTATAAAGCCTACACAATCGAGGGAACGCAGTTGAAGTGGGACCGCACATCAATAACATAGTTAAACGCACAAATTCGTTCATTTATACGACTAGAACAGCTTTTCAGCATATCTCGGTTGAAGTATTCGCAATTATCTACAAGACCAAGGTTAATATGCGTATACAATCTGAAATCCTTACTTCACCAAAGATGTCGAGCTACTGGAAAAAAAAACCCGGAGAAGAGCTACAAAAATTAAATCCCAACTCGTGAATTGATTTAAAATTCCTAATTCATTGCTAAAATGTTTTGAACCTGCTCATAGGAATGTTTTCCTGAATTGTTAAAGTTAAAGGCGTGCTACTAACAGGGTTGTCTTCAATGTTTCCTCTCTGGTGTTTAAATTCTTTAATTATTGTATATCAAAAACAGAATTTCAGGTTTGTTATTGGTTGGTTCCGTGAGTCGTAGCATTGCACATGTCGACCTGATTTTGTTCATAAACATCTTCCTGTACGAAGTGTGATATATCATGAGCGGCTCCAGGGACCATTAAATGGGGCGGAGGGCATCCTAAGGGGGGGGGGGCATCCTAACTATGCTTTATTGATACTATCTTTAATATTATGCAATGTTTAGCATTAAACATCCATTCCAAAAAGGGCAACCAAATCCAAGCATCTTACGTACAAACAGAATACTTCCCTACAGAATACTAGAAATCAAAATTATTTGCTAATTATAAGAACCAGTAAAGCCAAGTTGCTAGAAGCAGCGCATTTTATAAATGTGATATTATTACATTATGTCGTCCAAATGTTTACCTAATCATGCCATATAATTTAGCATGCTGCTTGAGATAACTATATAGATCATGTGCGTTAAGATGAAAGCAAATTTTTTGAAATAAAAAAATTTTGACCTCATGAATAATGCACATTTCCCACTTTTAAAAGCATACTTAACTGAACATTCTAAGAAATAAATATAACGCATGTTAATATTATTTGAAATCAATCTTGCACTAATCCAACTTTTTTCGCCTGCTGCTGTATGACTTGCTGTTGCTGAGCAGCCGCGCTGGTCTGTTCTTGATGTGCCTGCAAGACGGCAATTGCTTCCTCGACTTTGGCGCGTAGAGAATCATGATCCTCGATCATATGAATTAATTCGGATGTGTCAATTTCTAATAGCATACCTATATAAAGGTGAAAAATATAATAACGACCAGAGATTCTAAGAACAAAAAAACGCTTTACAACATACATAATATAAATTTTTTTAAATACCAGTAATTTTTCCAGCCATCTCCGGATACATCTTCTCAACATGAGGAAATAATTTTGCGCCCAAAATCTGCTTCTGATCTTCAGCTGTAGCTGAGGCTAGTGTAGTCGCATTGAGTGGTCCTACTCCGCCTGTCGTCCCACCAGATCCACTTGTGTTAGAAATACCGCCTGAAACTGGAGATGAAATGCTTCCGCCTAAAATTGTTGTGCAGCTTAAGAGATTACCAAAATTATGTTCACATTCAATAACATTTTAACGATTCCTAATACATGTAAATCAATTTTTATTATTCGCATAGCACGCAGCGCATTATGCAAAAATCTACCATTCATGATTCAAATTTTTTTTATTTTGACCTTAGTGCGTCTTTCATATTTTAATTACTGCAAAGTGTTCACACGCAAATAAATTAATGTAAGAGAGGTTAATAAAGAACAATTTACCATAAAGTTATTAAAAAAATTGATCTATAACTATACAAATTTTTTTAGATGGTTTCCATTATCTCTTATGATTTTTATCTCAAAAACTTGATAGATATACAAATATAGTCGCTTACCATCTCCTCCATTGTTGTTATTCACATTACACGATAAAGAAGCTAAGGTAACCGGTCGAATTAGTTGCTGATGTTGATTAGCAGCTGCAGCTGCCGTTGTGTACTTGCTATTCGGACGTGTAGCGTGAATTGATTGGCCGCCAGTAATTGGTCGTGCTGTGATAGAATTACGTGATGGATTGCTTTGCGCTGATTGGCGAGAACTTACTCTAAATCAATAATAATACAAAGAACTCATAAAACATTTAACTATAAACAGCATTGGCATTATTAGCAATAATTCCAAATTTACTAACCTATATAAACTGTTAGCAATTGCAGCGGGCGGTGGCGGTGGATATGTTCCATTAGGTCGTATAGTCGCTGCAGCAGCCGCTGCTGCTGCTGCTGCTGTTGAAGCCGCCAACCAACGTGGACCAGCTGCCGCTGCTGCAGCCGCTGCCCTAAAGTGATTCATACTATAGAAACGATGTGCTTGTGTAGTAGCTGCGCCGCCAGCGGCTGCTGCCGCTGCTGCTACTGCAGGCATTAAATATTGATGAGGTGTTGGAGGGGGTGGTGCTGCCGCTGCAGCAAATATACCTAAGGTAAACTATTTGTTAACTACTTGGAATAAATATAGTGAAAATAAATCTACACTTCGGACATTGTATAAATATACATACCACCGCCGACTGCGGTCGTGGTAGGATGGACACGTACGCGTTGCAAGTAAGATGCGATGTAAGCTTTGCGATCTTCTTTACGTTGTGCGATTGCAACATAGATTGGTTTGCCACCCAACATTTTCCCGTGCATTTCCATCATTGCTTTCGTTGCTTCATCCGGTGATGAAAAACAAACAAAACCAAAACCTAAGTAAACAAGTAATTTTACTGTAAGTATTTGTTTGCAAACTTAGGAGAAATTTTTTAAATAAAATAGACATAAGCCATTTTTTAAGTTCTGAATAACAAGAATCTCACACGTTGAATCCTCAAGAAAATAAGTCTTCTATATGTAGTAGATCTCCTCTGCTAGAACACTTCCCAGTTCTTGCAAAACCCCGAAAGAATTTGAGTTGCTCCGCAATGTCATAGATAAGACCTTTGAAAGAGTGCACTGACGTCTGTAAAACGTACTTGAATTAAACTTGATCAATCTGATTTCAGAACATCCTGCTACAAGTATAATCCATTTCTCAAATTTAAACAGCAGCCACCGCTGCGTAACAGCTTTCCCTGACATATTCCAGGCTTTCTACTAAGTGTAACATGCTTTGCTGATTAGGTAGTTACATATATTTAACCTTTCAGAGCTCTTGAAAACCAATCATACCTTCCAATCGCACCACCCACATCAATGTCAAACACGTTTTTTCTGGAGAAATTGACTCAACCGGTATTCACCTTAAATAATCACCTTAAATGATTTTCCATCTTTTGAATATGTTACAACTTTTTAAAATTTTACGATTCAAAAGAAAAGAAGAGAGGAGGGGAAATGTCAAGTGAACATAAATATCCTCTTAGATTCTCACAAAAAAAAACAATCCAGTAACCTTCAATACTCTTAGATCCACTTGGAGAGCTTGTAAGGTGTATAAAACCCATGGGCGGCCCCAGGCAAGGGCCATGCTACATTTGGAATGGTTGTTTAATGCTAAACATTGCTCAGCACGTTCACTGACCAAGAGGTTTTTGAAGTTTACTCTCACACGTCCACGTATATTTAATTGATATTACAGTTTTATTATGCCTTTATGTTCGCTTAATGTCATTGTATTAACAGATATTTTCATTGTACTTGTATTACTATTTTAATATTTGCATATTTGCGTATTTAAAAATATTTTATAATTTGTGTGAAAAATAAATATAAGAGATTAACATGTTTTCGAAATGATCTACCTTAATGACGTTTATGAATCATATGTGTACAAATTTTTTCTTTAATATACCCAATATACATACGTTGGCCCTCTCCACACGTCCTGTAATAACTAATCGAAAGTGTTTAATGTCACGACCATGTTGAATATTTCTGTTTATATCTAAATAGTCAAATGAATCATAAATGGACGTGAAAATGATAACCCATTATGAATCACAGTTAAAGATAGTGTTATTGTTAAAGATAGTATCAATAAAACATAGTTGTAAGTTAAGATGGCCCCCTCCTTTCGTAGTCCCTGGAGTCGTTCATAATAAAACCACCAGGAAACTCCTTCGCCACAATATACCCCAGTTATGCAATCGACGGAACAGCATACCCTAAGACTTCCAAGAAATTGTCAATACACCCGTACTATTGTTCTATTAGAGGCATTAGTAAATAAAATTAATAAACTACATATTCTAATTCTGAAATTTTTACCTTTGTAAGTAAAAACACAACATTTTCAGATTAAATAAGACCTTTTGAATTGATTACATAAAAATGTAATCAATGTGGCTTGAAAATTTTATTTGCTAATATAATATTTCTATATCCCAAAAATATCAGTCTTTGCAAGATTTTAAGAGTACCACATATTAATTCAATGCCTCACAAAATTATAAACATTTTTATCTAGTAATACCTTTGCTACGTCCATCTTCAATCATAACTTTAGCCGAAGTAATAGTACCAAATGGAGCAAATTCCTTTCGTAGTCTAGCATCGTCAATCGTATCGTCCAAATTCTTTAAAAATAAATTAACTCCATGCATACGGTTATAGCGTTCGATTTTAACATCATCATACCGCCTCTTCAACTCCATTTGTCGTTCAGCCTTTTTCTGTGCCTTTGCCACATAAAGCTTGAGTGTACTTGGAGTCGCTGATACCCCGCCCCCTGTTGTGCTTGTACTGCTTACGCTAGCGTTACTTCCTTCGTTGCTCCCGCTTGCAGTACTGCTTCCATTACCATTACCATTACCGCCTAGTACAACATCGAGGTCGGAATCATGGAGTTCAGACACTGCGCGTTCGGCAGCTTCTGGTTCTTCGAATGCGACAAACCTTTGTTTAAATTATACAACATTTACTACAATATTAGTAGACATCACCCCCGGCCCCTCAGGCACGCGTTTGACCGAAAAAATAAAAACAGCATTCCGCTTTTGTATTAAATTTTTTATCATATTGCAAATAACTAAATCATTGACAATCTGGTACAAAAATTATTTTCTTACCCAAACCCTCGACTGGTTCCCTCCGGCGTTCGCATTACCACACTACTTGTAATATTTCCATATTTTGAGAACAAATCAAACAATTTTTCTTCAGTCATATCGGGCATATTTTTTACATATACATTTGTAAATATCTTTGGTTTAGTACCATCTTTGCAGCGCTCCTTATGTGGAATAAATTTGCCAACATAAACTTTTTTTTGATTAAGTAACATTCCATTAACTTTTTCTATTGCCCTTTCAGCTGCTTGTTCGGAGTCAAAATGAATAAATCCATAACCGCGAGATATACCATTCTCATCCATTACAACTTTACAACTTAAAATAGTTCCAAACGCGGAAAAAGTATCAAACATTGATTTGTTGTCAATGCTTTTATCCAGATTTTTAATGAACAAATTACCTACTCCTGACTTCCTGAGAGATGGATCGCGTTGAGACCACATAATCCTAATTGGTTTTCCTTTCATCATATCAAAATTCATGGTGTCCAATGCTCTCTCAGCATCGGAAGGATGTTGATAATTCACGTAAGCATATCCTAGACTTTTACGAGTTATAGCATCCCGACAAACACGTAAGGACATGAGTGGCCCAACTGTTGAAAATTTTTCATACAACATTGCTTCTGTAATATCCGGATGAAGATCGCCCACATATAGAGCACCTAGTTGATAACACCAATTCATTATTTCTTCAAAGTATTGGGTTCTCAAAGATTAATCACACAACCACACAAAAAACTTCTTACTAAATTTTTTGTTTGTGGCCGTGGAAACGAAAAACAAAATTCATCGGTATGCTTTGATTTTTAACAATTGTTTTGGTTACTGTATAATATTTAAAATTTCCTTTACAATAATTTACTCTAATGTTCTATGATCTTTTAAAATTCACTATTATTAATTTCAACTAAATTAGACTGAATACGTTATCTTCTAATAACTTCAAAAATGATACTTTCAAATATTTCACAATTTTAAATCACTAGAAGCGTAAGCGGGAGTCTTCTTCTTCTTCTTCTTATATTTATTTACCGTCGGCGTTCTTTCGCCTTGGCCTGACCGTGGCCTATAACCGACG